>JAOUQZ010044034.1:0-12128 GCA_028564935.1 Neosilurus hyrtlii | reverse complement strand
GTTTTCCTGTGATAATGAGTTATTTATTTATACATATATATATATATATATATATATATATATATATATATATATATATATATATACTTTGATGCGGTGAACTGTACACCTGCTCTTCCTCCATTATGTTACCTATTTTACTAACCTACACCATGTTTTGGTATCTCTAGAGCCCATATTAATTATATCACTATCACAAGAAAACAAAGTTCTATTGTCCTGAGATCTTGAGAAAATTATCCTGTTATCATGAGAAAATGACATAAATAACTTGCAATCACAGGAAAACGAATGAAATTAATTCATTATGTCAAGAAAACAACATAATTATCCCATTGTCTCGAGAAAAGGGGGGGGGGGTATAGGAGTATCCCGATTTATATAAACATAAGTCGTTAAAGATTGTGAAGAGCAATTGTTGGTCATATTATTTTTCTCAAAAAAAAACATGATTTTACTGCCCCTAATCAACTCTTGTCTGCACAAAAAGCACGAGATCCTATAAGAAAGTTTGAGATTATGACGTTACATCGCCCATAGTGTCTATAATCCATTGTGGAACACATAGGGTAGAGTTGGATAACAAAGGACCGGCAATACCTCATCGTATGGATTTTGGTTGTTAAAACCAATGAGGAAGGAGTAAAGATGTTCATTACTTCAATTATCTGAAGGATGAGTGGTTGAAGTGAGAATGGACAAATGTTAGTTATATCCGGAAGTTTTAGCCAAATCACAATCTCCTTGTGTGCAGTGAGCATTTTGCTCAAGATGCATTCATTCAGGACCTGACTGTGGAATTAATAAGGTCAAAACAAAACTAAAACTCAAGGAAGATGCTGTTGCAACAGTTTGTCGGTTTAAAAAGAGTCCAGCAGTGCATGTAAGTGCCGAAAAGATCACTGGATTAAGAGAAAAGAGAAAGGTAAGTCAGAAGTAGACGTACGTTTGTGGTAGTGATTTGTTTCCCGGCCATGCGCCCTCAGCCGGTTGTGGCTGTAGTTGACTCATGCACATGCCAGCTTTCTGAACTTTTGCATATGCACTCCCTATGACCTAAACCTGTGTGTGAGGTAGCTAATCTGCATTGCCCCAAAATGATCTTGAGTGGGTGATAAAGTGAATAACATTTAGGTTTCTAACAGTGTATTGCATATTCATTAGATCCTGTAGTGTTCCTTTAAAATATGCTGTTACTAAGAACGTTTATGCTAGGCTTGCAGTGCTCGCGGAGAATGAAAACCTGCCACTTTCAGGCTTGAACCCCCCCCAACCTTCAGATCAGTAAGCCAGCACCCTACCCCCAGGCCACCACTGTCCTGTAAAGACAAACAAAAATCTGTAAATTTGTTTATGTTTTTATGGTCTTGTTGCCTAAGTCGCCTTATATATCTCCAGAATTGAACAATGACCACGGACGTGTTTTAATTGTAGAGTATGTACCAATATTATCATAGTGTAAGATTAAAAACTTAGTTGAAGGGTCCCTGTGGAGAATTTGTAGTAATAACTCTTTAAAACATTCATGTATGACATCAACAGTTCCGTCAGGCAACATCAGTCCTTGCTTCTTGTCAAGTATATGTGAGTGCTGATACACTACTATTACTACTAGGCATGCACAGTGACATTAGTGACATTCTTCATTGGCCGTTTCAGTCCTGGTAGTAACGTGAATTTGTTGTTCTGTCCTATTGGCAGAACTGTGTGCAGCTAAAATAACAAATTATCGGTCAGTGCTGAGCTGTGTCACCAGGAAAATGGCGGAGTGCAAAACATGGCTGCACAAACAACAAGCGTGGAAATCACATAAAACACAGGCCATACTCTTAAAACGTTTCCTTTCAGATGCAAATCAGTAGTCTGTGAAAACCAATTTAACCTGACTTGCTATCGGCGTGACCTCCAGGCAGAACTACTTGGCACAAAGCCCAAGCTTTTACAGCTAAAACCGGATGCTGTTCCTACAGAATTCCTTTATGAAAAGTCAAAGGATGATGAATAGAAACAGCATCTTGCCAAAAGCCTTTAGTAGGTGAGGAGTTTTATCACCTAAAATGTCGCACACTGCTTGTTTACTTGTGCTTGTAAGAATATGATTGGTCCGCACTGGTTCAGCCCCCACTAGTAATCCACGGGGTACAATTGCCCCTATATATATATATATATGGTCATTTATGTTAAAATAAACTCTGTATTGCTTTAACGTATTCCATTATGTACAAATTATTCTGCAAGGATGACCAATACCGATACTGTTTAACATGAACTTAGCATTTTTTTCCCCAGCTCTCAGCAGCATAGCTGTTGCATGCCAAAATGAAACGAGTCCAGGCATACATTTGATGAGACATTGCTCCCATGTATAATTCAATCATACTTCATCTTCTATCATTCATATTCAGACCTAAGAACTAGGCAGGCTTCATGCACAGTGGCACATGAGACACTCAGATTTGCTGGAGGCAAGAACGAAGTGGTGATTAAAGACTGCCGAAACCCTTTAAACTGTAATCACAGCAAAAAAAGGTTATCAGAGGCAGAACACCCCATTGACATACACTCACTGAGATGAAAAGTACAACTAGATGCACAGACCTTTGAACTCTACAATATTTTGATCTCAGTCGAAATCATGACAGGCTTACAAAGTATTTCTTCATAACGTCCTGTTTGAACACCATTCTGTCTTTTTCATGTTTGACATATTAAGCCACTACTGTATTAATCCATGTTTAAACCTGCGTAACTCAGTATGAAGGATGTGAACATCATAAGCAGTGTCCAAGCCACACAATTTATTAACCACACTTCCTTATCACTAAATGACTGTGACTAAATAACTTTAAACAAAAGCAACATCATATATGAATTTGTAAAAGCATATCATTATGGTAAATTGCACCAGAATTAAATATTGTTACTGTAGAGGTGAACTCAATGGGGACAATTATACTGTGGCAGGAATGAGGGCGAGCCATATCTGAGATGGTTCATGGTCAGAATTATGATGGGAATGACATTGATTTCACAAAGGATGAATATAAAGCTAGGATACCAGGCTGCTCCTTTTGCATCTCTCCTCTCTACGTGGAACCAAGGGTAATTATTATAATTTGCGATCTGAAATATTGATTAAAGAATCTTTGCACTCTACAATTTAAATAATTTTCACATCAGTTCTTTTTCCTACTGATTTTGTGCATCATTTAAATGATTTTACATTATTTATTTGTTCATTATGAAAGGATGTTCTGAAAAAAAGTGTATCTAAGAACGGAGAGTAACCTACTCATATACACAAAAACCCCAGTAAAATACTTTATGAGTGGTGTGTTGCTAAGAACAATGCATGATGTTATTGTGGGATGTCCCATGTAATGGGTGGACCACTTCACGGTGCTCCATTGTGGGCCAGACTTTGTTGTTGTTGTTGCTTACACTTTTTTAAGGCGAATGCTGACTGTACTAGTACATTATCGCCACTCTTTGGTTTGGAGTTCTCAGCTTTGGCTTACAGGCTTATTCATGGTTTTCAGGGAAAAAACCCCCAACAACTCAGATTATTTTTTCCAGTCCTGTCACTTTTAAAAACGTTAGTAGCCATCTGATGACTTTATCATCTTCTAGTCTACTCATTTATTTCCCGCTGATTGTTTTTGTCATTATGTGCCACTAGTGTGTCACATGACCTACAAACTCTGCGACATCACCTACTGATAGACCTCCACGCTCGGAAATGATCTCACACAACTGGAATAACCTACTTGAAGAGCTTTATAAACCGTTACCATTACATTATCGTCCCAGGTCTCAAGGGTTCTCCATTGTATATCGCCAAACAAGGAGTCTCCACTTGGCCCGGTCATTGGTCACTTCTACTTCAAATAAAAGTAACCACAAACCAAATGCATATAAATACATACACTCACTCATTTGCTGAATCACTTAATCCTATTAGGGTCTCAGCCAACACTGGGTGAAGGCAGGGTACACCCTGAACAGCTCACCAGGCCATCACAGGGCCAAGCTTACCCCAGATGTAGTGTGAACTGTTCAGCGTGTACTCCACCTTGCATGACCCTAGTATTATTATGGTTCACCATATGAGTGAGAGAGAGAAAGAGAGAGAGAGAGAGAGAGAGAGAGAGAGAGAGAAAGAAAGAGTATACAAATGTGCAATATAAAAATATCTGTGTATCGTATTGCACATTTTAACAATGCACCAATTCTAACATGCACTTGTGCAGCCAAGCTTTTGGAGTGCTCAGCATGGGTATTCATGTCCATAAACAAAACCCTCCTTACAACTTAATGACTGGCTTTTCTTGGATGAAGGACGGTTTTTATAGCACTATGTTGAGAGGTTTCCTGCCATGTTCAACTCCAGCCTCAGCTACTTCCAAAAAAAAAAAAAAAATAATAATAAAAAAAACCTAACCTGGATCACCGTCTATCAGATGTCATACACCACTGCCAGGCACTACCCCAAGCTGTGTAAACTGAATAAATGATTGAGTGGCTCAGCAATTATGACAAAAAACAATCTGTAAGATTTATAAATGCACAAAATTACTAGAATTACTTAAACATCTTAAGTTATAAGCTAAATTAATTCATGTCACTAAAACCCAAAGTGTATCTTTTAGCTACATTTCTGGGTTAAACTAAATATTCCCAAACTAAAAAAAAAAAGTGTTTACTTGAACCGACTGCAAGAAGTGTGTTTTTAGTGGAACAGAGTTAGTTTCAAGTCAGCAAAACTTAGTAGCTAAAAATAGACATCACATGACTGAATCTTGTACACACAAAATAATACTTTATGGGTAAAATAAAATGAAATGTAAAGACAGTTATAGAATGAAAAAACATTGGACATGATTTGTATAATTTTTCAACTAGCGTTCCAGTCTGTAGCCACCAGGCTTGTTTGTTGTTACTGTTGTTGTGTGTTTGTATTAATGCCCAAGGCTAAGTGTATTTGGTCGTATTTTCTTGGTTCACCTTCGTTGTATTCTCAGTCAGGTGTATGGTTTGTGTGTGTGTATACAAAGTTTATGCTAAAAGAAATTTGTTCAAGGATATCGAGCTCACCTAACCCTTCAATACATACTATTTTCTTTTGCTTTAATACAATAATTACTTGACACTAGATGTGGGAAGACAAACGCAGTTGCTAATTTTACAGTTGGCAAGTCAATGACAAGGTCTCTTGCTGCATGTGTTTGTTCTTTTGAATGGAAGGAACGAGCAACAGAAATTATAAAAATGTTTATCAGTCAGAGGCCCTTAAATGTTCATACTGAGTCTATATATTCAAGCACATCCAAGTATCATGGTCTCGATCAATGCCTGAGGTCAAGACACAGGTAGGCAATAAAAGTAGGCAGATCCATTGCATGATTGTAATATATACAGGCAAGGGTCAAATCCACATGACAGCTGAAACACAGCACTGAATGAGAAACTGGAAATATGAGAAACTACTGCATAATGAGGAAAAAGAAGCAAGGTAGACAGGATGGGAAGCACACTGGGAGCTATTTCTTGAAACTGCTGATGCACACAAGGCAAGACAATACAAGGCTTGTGTTTAAAATGACAGGCTGTGTGTACTACTTATTTGAAATCAAATACACTATACATGAACAAGAATATTTACAGGACAACAAAGACACCAAAATGAGCCAACATCATACTTCACAGCATCCCTCAATACAGGCCTGTGGTTTCAAAATTTCAAATAACAGTGCAGAAACAAATGCATTATGACGCAAATTAATTTAATTTTGTGAATTTTGAAATTCACGTCAAGATGTTTCGCGACTCCACATGCAAGCGCATATTTTGCGGATTAATTAGGTATATCCTGTGAAGGTCGCGAGAAAGTCGTGTGACTGATTTGCGTGTAATTTGTGATTGGTTTGCGGATGTTTGGCCAAAAAAAGGGGAAGTCTCCTGTCATAATCTCCTATCATTGGATTTTATTCCTTCTTGTTCTCAAACCATTCACTTTTTATTTGTGTGTTTTTAGCACAAACAAAATGCAAATAAAATATGAATGATGTCAAAATAGACAGAATATGGTGGATTCAAAGCAAGTCAAAACTTTTCGCATGGAGGCCTGACTGTTCTCAAAACTTCCTGTGTGGAGGTCTCCAACTTGTCACTCTTTCTTACAAACAGAAAAACAACAACTTTGCTACCTTCTCGCGACATGTGCAGACTGTTTGAAAAGAGATTGAGAGTACTCCGTGTCAGAGCCTCGTTTTGTGACAAACATGACAAACATTCGCAAATATGTCTGAAATTTTTTTGCGATGGGTTCAGGAATCAGGCGACCAAAATGTGATGCTGCAAATGTTGCGAGACTAATTTTACAACATTTTGAGAATGAAAAGAGACAGCATCATTTGCTTTTTTATTGCCCCTCCAGTGTGATCACCTTAAAAGAGACAGCATAAAAAGAGCTTATAAAATTATCCAAAAATCTCAGTATACTGTACTTTTTGCTCATATTCCTGTGTAGTATATACTAAATTACCTATGCACCTCATGCTCGGTGTCCTTGGCTTAACAGTCGAGTCCCCTCGACTGTTAAGCCAGATCTTTTAGTAAATATAATAAAAGTTTATCTTGGGTTTATACACTAAAAATATTCTCAGTGCTGCAGTTTTCTGAAATCTGCCAAGTCACAAGCTTTAAAAATACAAACCAAATCTCCACAGTGTAACAGTAACAACCCCTATTTTTAACGATTTTGTTATTAGTATTTCTGCTTCAGAAATTGCTTAACATACCATACCTTGGCATGTGTACAAGTTGGGGAGGCGGGGTGAGGGTGAGGTGTGGGGGGGTGTTATTATGTGCTGATTGTACAGAGTGGGGTTTGGCAATCTTTGTGCTGATGTAGTCAGAACAACAGATATAAAAGCACTTTTGTCTCAACAGGAAGCTCAGCTGACTATCAGCATGCAGCTGCCACTGGCCTGCTGCTGCCACTGGCCTGCTGCTGCCACTGGCCTGCTGCTGTCAAAACTAGGATAAAGTAAAATAAAAAACTCGGACTCACCACCTACACTGAAGTCAGATATTAATTGGTCACTTTGCAAAGTGTACCTAGTAAAGGATGTGCTTACACTAGGCATTTTGTTGAGGTTAATCTGTATAACATAGTAAAGGTGGTGAATAGACAGGTTTGCAGAAAGGAGTGAAGAAGTCCTTAGTGCATCTCAAAGGACAAAAATGAGGATGACACAGAGATATAATTCAAAGCAAGAAGGTAAGTAGTGAGTCAAGCTGCGTATACAGAGGCAGCAAACGAGAGGAACACGTGACATCGCCTTGTGAGAGAGGCAAATCCCTTCACCTCTCATCTCTCGTTGCCTAGGTAACTCCCTCGCGTTTCCCGTTTTGAAATCTGTGAACAGCACTGCACTTCCCTAGAGCAGTTCCGTGAGAACTTTTATCATTATCTTATATTGTTTGAGTTTATTTTAAGTCATATGATCATCATCATATATAGATTATTATTATCATTATTATTAGCACACAGCAAGTATAGAACAGATGTGCTTGTGTCGGTTTCCTCCCACAGTCCAAAAAACATGCACAGTAGGCAAATTGGCTGTTCCAAATTGCCCCTAGGTGTGAATGGTAGTATGTATGTTGGCCCTGTGATGGCCTGGCGAGCTGTCCAGGGTGTAGTCGGCTGAGATGGGCACTAGCCTCCCCGTGACCCTAATTAGGATTAGGCGGCTTGGAAAATGAATGAATGAATGAGTATACAACAGAACTGCTTGTGCATTATGAACCGGAAACTGTTAGATATTCTCAGCATCTCTGCTCTCTGTTTGAGAGAGTGCACGATGATGTTACCGCTCTTGCTGAATTCACCCAATGATACAAGCCCGGTAACGTCATGGGGAGAATTATTGTCTTCAGGAGCTCCGTTTAGATGGAGTACAGTTTCAGCAGTACTTTACTCTAAACTGCACACACTTGTTATCTATTGATTTATTATATTTTATTAAAGTTTAGCTGTTAACCTGACATTAGCAAAACCATGTACTTGAGTAAACTACCCAACCCACATGATGTATATTTCAGGAAGCTCTAAATAAACTTGTATAAACTTACAGGAAATGCAGTCATTTCAGAAACATGGACCCAGGCATCACATATCAGGTTATTATCACTTTGTGCAGTCATAAAGCACAGAATATTTACACACAGCTATAATAAGCTCCTCTTCCATGTTGATGTAAAGAGGACATTTAAACTTGTGCTTATGGTTTTCAAATGGAAACTATATGGCAAACTCCATGTACGGAAGTATCTGTCAATCAACAGTATCTCTAAGCGGTTTAAGCGGTTCTGCAAATGAATAAACGAATAAACAATTTAAGTCATTTCTTCATGATGATCTGATTTTTATTACTTCACTTAATAAATATAGTTACGTGAACTGCAGTTTCTATACTTTTCACATGATAAGGTGATTCTCATGTGACTGCCAGAAACATAAATCATTTTGTAAGTGATTGTACAGCTTGCATATTTTATATTACTTATGGCAAGATATAGCCCTGACTGTATAGGTACATGTATATGCTGATGTGTTCCTGTTCTTATGGGTGAATATAGTCAATGTTTATTGATTTTTTATTGAACTTTTTTATTGCATTGTGTTCACACAGTTGCTGGTGTAGCTTACTGTTTACATGATTACAGCCAATATGCCTTGCAATTTTCTCCTTTGGGGAAAATATTTGATTTTCTTCAAATCTACCGAGTGTGTTGGGGTATGAAAAATAAAGTGCTGGGTTTGCAACTTGTCGTGCAACTTTGATCCTATGAGCGATATCATGATTGGTAAGGTGTCTAAAAATTGCCATGAAATGACTTGGTTGCAAAAAATAAAAATAACTCTACAAATGGGGGTGGCCCGGTTTCACAGCGGTTAGCACATCTGCCTCACAGCAAGAAGGTTTCCTCCGGTTTCCTCCCACAGTCCAAAGACATACACATTAGACTAACTTGCCATTCCAAATTGACCCTAGACTAGAGCATGAATAGTTGTACATGTGTTGGCTTTGCAATGGGTAGCTGTTGAGGGTGTACCCCACCATCGCCCAGAGTTGGCTGAGATGGGTGCCAGTCTTCCCACGACACTAATTAGGATTAAGTGGCTTAGAAAATGAATGAATGAATGAATTAATGAGGCTACAAAGGGTTAAAGTTAAGGAGTGAGGTTAGCAGCCAGAGTTTTTAACATGACTACATTTATGTAAGGTGTCTCACAGCAAACCTCGAAGAAAGGGTTGAAAATTTATTTAATAATGATCGTGCCCATTAGCATGGTCAATGGGCAGAAATGTAACATTTAAACCAAACTTTTTAACTTGCTTTCTGCTTATCCTTTGCTTAGTTAACCATACACTAATCTCCCTGCTCCGAGAGAAAAACACAAATAAGGTCATTCATTCATTTTCTGAACCCTTAATTAGGTTCGCGGGGAGGCTGGTGCCTATCTCAGCTGACTCTGGGCAGAGTACACCCTGGACTGAGCTAGGCTTTAATAACCCTGTTAGCTGCACTGGGGAGACAGCGGTGACAACCCGTTGACAGTGGGGCTTGAATCCCTGACCTTGGGATCAGTAATCCTGCACCCTACCACTGGGCCACCACTGCCTCCGCAAATAAGGTATGTAGCATCAATCATCATGCTGATTTGTCCTAAATGAAATAGTTTTTCATTTCATTCATTCATTTTCTGAACCACTTTTTCCTAATTAGGGTTGTGGGAAGGCTGACGTCCATCTCAGCCGACTCTGGGTGAGGTCAGAGTACACCCTGGACAGCTTGTAAGGCCATCGCAGGGCAGAAACATGCTGATGGCAACACAGTGGCCTATTCTTTACAAATGACAGCAATGGTTCTTTTACATGTGTCTCACCACAACAATGAGAGATATGGCTGGCCTTTGATAACCCAGTTGGCAACACTGGAGGGGACAGCAGTGACAGCTCGGTGATAGTGGGACATGAACCCCCGACATTCGGGGGTCAGCACTCTACCACTGGGCCACCACTGCCCCTAAATATTTCTTGTTTGCTATTTTAATGCATTGTTTACTTAAACTGAGCTGTTTGAAGTCTGTAGTGGTTAGCACATCCACTTTACAGCAGGAAGGCCCTGGGTTTGAGGATGTTTCTGTGTGGAGTTTGCATGTTCTCCCCTTGCTTGCGTGGGTCTCCTCTGGGTATTCTGGTTTCCTCCCACATTCCAAATAAATGCACATTAAATGCTAATTGCCTGTTCTACTTTGCCCCTAGGTGTGAGTTTTAATGGTTGGGAGTGTGTGTTGACCCTGAGATGGACTTGTCAGCTGTTCAGAGTGTAACACGCCCAGAGTCAGGTGAAATAGACTCCAGCCTCCTCACGATCCTAGAAGGAAAAAGCAGTTCAGCAAATGAATGAATGAGTTTCAAGTCCAGTCACCACGCTTCAATTGTATGGATTTGGATAACAGGACAATAAAAGCTTTTTACTTATTTCCTATTCTTCATGTATAAGAGACAAATTTAATTCTCTACTGATCTTTTTTCACATTAGCTGTTGTGTTTCTATTGACTTGAGAGAAAACAGATGTGCATACTTGCATGTCTGTACAATATATCAGGAAACGTGTGTTGTTTTGCATTTGTAACACGTTAACAATTCTCAATTCTACTGGCTATTTATTGCTTTCGGGATAATTTGCGCTTTGCTTTACAATGAAATCCTATTCAAGGATCGTTGGTGCAGAAGACATAACCCCGTCTCAGATAATAGACTATTACTGAATGTGATTACACTTAGAATGATAAGCTTGAGCGGTAATGGAAATCTCAGCCATGTACAGAACACCCCACTGTTCAGGGAGGGTCTTGTGTCATCCTAACAAGCTTATTTAATTACCATTTTTTCCCCTCATGTGGCCTGTAAGGTGGTTCAGAGAAGAAACCATCAGTGCTCCTTCATAAAACTCCAACACAGTCTTCTTAGTTTTAAGGAGTGTTTGTTTTTGATTTTTCAGAGTGTTTTAAAGCTGTTTATTACACACTATCTGACTCAGCTGCTGAGCTGTATCACCAGCATTAAAATTGCTTCGACCAATAAAAACAAATTGTTCATGGCTAATAAATTAGCCAAATAAATGGTGTCAAAGTTCACTGTATGTCTAATACTATTGTAAATCCTACTCTGTGTTGCTGGGTAAATATTTAGAGGGCATGCAGCAGAGCATGTTGCTTTATTTTTCCTCTACTTTAAAACTTGCTGTACAAGCATCACACATTAACACTCATGAATAAAGAAATACATATCAGCAGAAAGAACTTTTAGTCATTTTGGGGAAAATAAATGTCTTGGTTTATTTCAGACTTAAATGTTATTTATTTTTATTTTTTATTTATTTTTCCTTCTATTTTATCATAGTGTACTATAGCCACTGGTAAACAATTCACTTAAATTGGATGTTAATATACAGAAAGTTTTACGTGATTCATTTTAGCCAAGACAGTTAATACTTTTTAATATTGCTGCTACTCAGCAGTATTTAAAAGAAATAGCTGAGGCATTTTGTTCAAATAATGTAATTGTAACCTTTTAACACCACATTTACACTAATGGGCAATAAAATCACAGATAGCCGTTTCCTATATACAGGGTGACCCAATAAATCCTCTAACATTTCAAAGGTAGGGGAGCACAGTGGCACAGTGGCACAGTGGTTAGCACATCTGCCTCACATCAAGGAGGTTAGGGTTTGTTTCCCGAGCTTGGGGCGTTCCTGTGGAGAGCCTGCATGTTCTCCCTGTGCATCCGTGAGTTTCCTACAGGTACACCGGTTTCCTCCCACAGTCCAAAAACATTCATTTCTGCCGTTAAACAAGGGGGAATAGTAACGGGAGAAGGATTAAGAAAATACCACACGTCTCTTGCCTTCACTCGTCTGTATTAAGTGAGAAAGAGGCCGCCCTAATTAACCATTACAGACAAGGATCTGTATTACTTGTCTGCATTCTTATTTTTAGACACTCTGACCAATCAACATTAATACACAATCAGAAATTTAATTTTAT
>JAOUQZ010044033.1:0-12129 GCA_028564935.1 Neosilurus hyrtlii | reverse complement strand
CATAGCCGTCAGCGTGTTTCTGCCCTGCGATGGCCTGGCGAGCTGTCCGGGGTGTACTCTGCCCTCGCCCAGATTCGACTGAGATGGGCGCCAGCCTCCCCGCGACCCTAATTAGGAATAAGCGGTTCAGAAAATGACATGACACGCTTCTGTCTCATAGCAGTAAGTCTTGGGTTGGAGCCCAGTGCCCAGCGAGGGCATTGCTGTGTGGAGTTTGTATGTTTTCCACATATTTTGGAGGGTTTGCTCTTTGTGCTCCAGTTTCCTGCACAGTCCAAAGAAATGCACATTAGGCTACTAGGATATTCTCAACTGCCCCTAGGTGTGAGTGTGAATGGTTGTGTGTGTGTGTGCTGGCCCTGCAGCGCTTTGGTGAGCTCAGGGTGTTCATGGTGTAATTTGCTTTCACTCAGAGTCGAGTGATTGACAAAAAAAAAAAAAGGATTTTTGACTTGCCACACATTACTTTAAATAAACCTAACATTTACATTAAGCATGTATTAAATGTACATTATATTGGGACTTTTACTCTCAGCAAATCTTTACATTGTTTCTCTGTTTTGTTTTGTTTTAGTTCTGATATGTGTGACAGTGAAGAGTGAAGCCAAAAGTGTTTTTACTGGAACAGAAGGAGGCAGTGTGGAAATCTCCTGTACATACCCTGAAGGATATCAGTATACACCCATGTACTTCTGTCGTCATTCATGCTGGTCTTCTGATGTATTAATTAAATCTGAGAAGGCTAATAGGGTCGTCTCTAAGGGAAGATACTCTGCGTTAAACACTGTTTCTACACGTAGATTCTCTGTCACCATCAAAAATCTCTCATTAAAGGATGCTGGAGTTTATAACTGTGGAGTGGAAAAATGGGGGCCAGACAATTTGATTAAAGTGAAGCTGACTGTCAATAAAGGTAAACATAAATTTCCAATTTCTGTATAACTCAACATGAGTGTAGTGTATGGTACAGTACTTTAAGCACTTTAAAGTACTATAGTTCTTATGATCAAGCAGCAGTAGGTTGTAAATAGCAAATAAACATGAATATTGTTCTAGTGTATTTAGAAAGATGTGATATTCAACAGATGAATAAATATGTGTGATGCTGTGTATATCAGGGTGGGCTGAAAAGTTCATAGGCAAAAGTTCATAGTTCTAATACAGTGGTTGAATTTGACTAAATGTGGTTCATTTTTCAACATAGTCTCCCCTGCAGTCTACAAACTTCTTCCATCAGTGTTACAGTGCTTCTCATTTCACTTGGTATAGAGTCTGCTAAGTTTCACTACTCTAGCATTACTCCCTCTTAGTCAGCCTATTGTTACGCGGGGTGCGCGTGTCGGTGGTACTATGAACTGGTAGACCCAAATGCAGGACAGAGACGAGATGATCGGGCTCAAGTGCAAACACGGATCCTTTATTAGGAACAAGGATAACTTAACACTATGTACATAAACACTAAGAATAGGACGCTGGATCGCGGTGCGTATTCCGAGACACGTCTTCTCACTGTGAAGGCACGAGTTCTCTCTGTGAAGGCGCGACGTAGATGCTATGACGACCAAGGACGATCTGGCAACCGGAAAAGGTGAGCAGCCCCCTTTTATCCTCCGGTGATGATGAGGAACAGGTGAGACAAATCAGGGCGGAGCCTGTAATCAACACACACGGGAGAGGAGAGAGCAGAACAAACAGACAGAACAGACTAGAGCTTTGGGCGGGACCTCACACCTATGAACTTTTCAGCCTGCCCCCAAAGTCATAAAATCACACTGATTTAATCATCTTTTAACATTCTGCCTGGAACATGGAGTTGAAAGTCAACTCATGAAAAGATGATTCAGTTTGAACTATTGTGCAGCTGCATGTGTACTAATGATTCATGTGATTCATACACACCACAGTTCTTACTGTATCTGCAATTGCTCCAAGGTCCACGCACAGTCAAAGCCCTGATGTTCCACAGCTTTCCTGGGCTACTACAGTGACACCAAATACTACAGGTAGAGAACATAAATGCCTATTTAACACACTTAAAATGAATAAATGAATAAATGAAAATTATAATTAATTCTTCCTCTGTTACTCTCTGCTGAATTATTTAGTGGCATCCAGTCACTTTAGGTTAAAGTCATTATAGATAGATTATAATTTTACTGTTGTGTTAAACATCATTGTCTTAGAGAAGTGGAAACTTGTTTACTGAAGGGTTTGGGTGTTTCTGTGTGGAGTTTGCATGTTCTCCCTGTGCTTGTGTGGGTTTCCTCCATGTACTCCGGTTTCCTCCCACAGTCCCAAGACATGCACATAAGGCAGACTGGCTGTTCCAAATTGCCCCAAGGTGTGAGTGTGTATGGTTGTGTGTGTTCGCCCTGCAATGGTCTGGCAGTGTGGGCAGAGATAGGCTTCAACCTCCCTGTGACTTAGTACGAGTAGGTGATGTGGCAAATGAGTGAGAGATAGAGTGTTTATTGTAGGTTTTGTCTTTCAGATAATTTTACATCTTATGAACAAACATCATCCACAACTTCAAAAAAGTCTTCTCCAAAAACACATGGTGAACAGTTCATTTTGTTTAATTCTATTTTACAAAATTCCGTATTGTACCTTCTGTGCTTAGTGATTAAGGTGGGTTCTTGAGTAAAATTAATTATTAAAGTGTAATTAAACTTTCATTTTTACAGAATTTACCCATGTGAAATTGTAATTTTTATTTGCTTTTGATTGTTATTTTGTATCAGAAGAAATACTTATTTTTTGTGGAGTGCTGCTGGGCCTATTGCTGTGCTGTGTTGTTGCAGCTCTTGTGATTCTTCACAAAAAGAAATCCAGAACACATAACACATGTAAGTGAAAACTGAAGAAGTATTTTTATTCACTACCACATACTAGGAATCTCTGTAATTTAAGATCTTTCTTTCTTATTTGAAGCTTTGAAACAACCTGCTCCTGAAAATCAAACTCCACATCCACCTGCTGATCAGGTATATTATACTGAGTACTGAACCAGGATCACTACTCTCATAAGTGGGAAGGATCACTACTCTCATAAGTTTTCATTATTCACAGGAATTTTTTTCACAAGTCCAATCATTTTACTGGGCTTTGATAAAGATACTGTTCTACATCACACTAAATTATTCTTTAAATAAAAAAAGTGGTATATACAGTTTGATAAAATGCCCTGTTAAAATAGAATCCTAACCAAACAAGTTGTGAGATTATGTATTAAATATTTTAGTATTTAATATTATGCTACATAGGTAGGTATGATTGGGTATGTGTGTGCATGTGGTCTAGTGATTGACTAGGTGCATTTCTTCCTATAGGCCCCAGATCCAACATGACAAGGGCTTAGAATTAAGGAATTGATAATAATAATAATAATAATAATAATAATAATAATAATAATTTGCTCTCACTCACTCATTTGCCAAACCACTTAAGCCTACTCGGGTGGCAATGAGGCTGGAGCTCAGTGGGTAAAGGCAGGGTTCACCCTGAACAGCTCGACAGACCATTGCAAGGCCAACACACACAAAACCATTCAAACTCCCACCTAGGGGGCAACTTGGAACAGCCTAGCCTAATGTGCATGTCTTTGGACAGTGGGAGGAAACCGGAGTACCTGGAGGAAACCCACACAGGGGAACATGCAAATTCCACACAGAAACGCCCTTTCATTTAAAAGATTACAGTATGTAAAGGGTATTAAAATTTTAGATGACTATGGGGTTTCTTAGATAGAGTCAGAGGTTTTCCATCAAGGCAAGACTAGGAACTGTGGAGCGTCTTACTCCATAAATTAGGCACTTGTGTGTTCTGATAAAATTACCTGAAGTTAGGCCAAATTTTCCACTTGATTCTTTAATTAATGAAAGAAACACTATCTGAAAAAGATCATAGCCCATTTATGTCATGTTATGCCAATCCACAAAAGATTTGTCTCGTTGGGAGGATTTAAATGCATGGTGTAAATGAATAGGGAATTTTACACACAAAGAGAGCGATAACATGACAACCGTGACATGGCAGTAACCCAGTGGTATATCAAGATGGTGCGTCTACACCTGGGTCTTGATTGAGTCAATGCAAGATGGGGTGAATGTTAGTCACAGTAGCAAGCTAAGAAATAGGGTTCTACGATGCCTTCCAAGACTTTTGGGTGTTGTGGGATAGATTTTGTTTATGTTTACTGAATAAATCTGGCCTGCCACAGACAGCAGTAGTGACATTTAACATTCACCCACTCAGAGAAAGGAGGGAGAAACTGAATAAGGTTTAGTAGTTTTTTAGACACATGCACACCTTAATATACAAAGTGGTAGCAAACTGATAAATGAGAGGTGAGAAAGCTGTGTCAGGCTAGTTCATTGGTGCCAAAAAAAACCCACCTAAAATTTGATTTATAACCTAATAACTATAAGACAGAAGGGCTCTGGGATGGTCTGGCAAGCTGTTCAGGGTGTACTTCCCGGCCTTGGGATGCGCTCCTGCCTTCCCATGACATTCCCAAGGATAAAGGGATTTGGAAAATGATTAAAAAAGACATGAGGTAGACTTTAAAGGGTTAGAAATATACAGGAGTAAATCATCTACATAAAAAGACCTTCTGTTCATGACCTTCCATGAAGTTCTCAGGTGTCATGATGCAAAACTAACAACAAGGGCTCATAAGCTATGTCAAAGAATATAGGCAATAGAGGAAAATTTGGCAATTAAAAAAAATTCTGGAATAGGTATTATTAATATGAATTGTTGAGACTGGTAATGTGTGAACTGTCAAACAGGAAATGAACTACACCATAGGATTTGTCATTTATTGCATCATGATATTTATATGTAAATTCTTATGTATGCCCTGTCAAAATTAGCCAGATCCCTATTATTTAATCAAAAATTAGTCAGATCTTCCAGGGGTGGGACGTTTTTCAACCATTGTCCAATGAAAGTCTCGCTTTGCTGCACTGAAAACAGAGCATACACCAAACGCTATAAGGCTTCAGAGAAGCTGTGCATCAGTTGTATTTAATGAATCGCGCTGCCACAGAAATGTGTGGAACATGTCAAATTAGATGACCTGTGAAAAATTATTACTGATTCTGAATGAACTTATTAGCACTCTCTTTGTAATAATATAATAATACTAAAGTTTACTGCATTGATGAAACCTTTACTGACATTTCTCTTGTAGTCTTAGAGCAAACCCCATGATGTGTATCATTACAGTATTTGATCCATTAAATCCATAATCACTGAGAGTATAGGATAGATAATCCAAGGACTTTTTAAAATAAGTGGATCTACAGAGCACCTTTATTTATATTTGTACATACATTGAAACAGTGGTGTCAGTGCATATGGCTCTCACAGTATTTTCACACCCTGTCTGCAGTCCAACTAGCTGAATGTCATTTCTTTCACATTCTCTTTCTCTCAAGGATGATCATTTGTATGATGAAGCTTTGGCTGTGTATAGTTTAGCTGGTTCAACTATACAAGATTCTTCAGCCACCTACAGCACCATTCAGCTCCCTGCTCCAGCAGATAATGAGTGCAGTCCATACTCTGTTGTAACTTCTCAATGAATGCCTGTATATGTGAGGTGCATAATACACAAAGGTAAAAAAAATCTGTGTATTTCAAGAAAATAAAAAAATCCTATGGGGTCATCATTTCATTAGATTTCTGTTATATTTATTTTCAATATTCCACACATATTTGATGTAAGTATTTAACATACAATGTCATGGACATTTTAAAGAAAACCGGTGGTTTCTAGAAAACAGACAGTTGGCCTTTAACCCAGTACTGTATGACTGTGAGACTTATTATCATCCTACTTTGCATACTTTTTATAGACCAACCCATATGCATGTAATGCTAATGAGGTATAAATGCTTACCTTTATTCAAAAGCTGTACTAACTGATTACAACTCCATTGGTACTGTCATTCCTACAATGTGAGTAGATGTTCCATGATTGCATCTATAAAAAGTTGCTAAAATGTGAGATTCTCCATAGTGAAACTTAAAATGAAAGACCAGAGATGGTGTTGACTGTAGGGTACCCTAGAGAGGTCTCATACATAAAAAAAGCTTCAGTGTATCATATTATTGTGTTTTATGTGGGTTTAACACAAATTTTTCAGGACACCAGTAGAAACTGGAAAATACACAAGATGCACACATTTGATGCATGTGTTGCCATGTAGACAATATTAAAATGCAAGATGGTTTTTTTTCCATGTCATTTTCAATGTCATTTTCTAAACTGCTTGATCTTTTTTGGGGTTGCAGGGAGGCTGAAACCTATTTCACTTCATGCAAAGGTGGGGTATGCTCTGAACAGCTTGCAAGGTCATTGGAGGGCCAATACAGACCCATAACCATTCACACTCGTAGTTACATCTAGGAGCAATTGAGAATATCCAATTAGCCGAATGGGCATGTTTTTGGCTAGTTTCTGGTGCTAACCAGTGCAAACACAGAGAGAACATGCAAACACCACACCAGACCTTTTGACTCAAACCTAGGACCTTTTTGCTGTGAGGCAGAAGTACTAGACACTATGCCATGGTGCCGCCCCATCTACAGTATAATAGGCAAGATTGACAGACAAATAACTTTTTATATTTGACTCGGAAAACTACAATACAGAGCAAATTATGTACTTCAGAGTAAGAGTGTGTGTGAGTAGTGACTTGCACAATAAATTTGTTTAAAGTGAGGAGGAGTTTGTGCGACATGTTGACCTCATTCTCTTGTCTGAACACGTCCTGGGCCCAGCAGCAAGACGTCATCAAGACGGCTGGAGGAAGAGGCAGCTGCAGTGGCTGACCATGACTTCTTGTGACTTATCAAGCATTATGCGTTCCACAACGTGTTGCAGCAATCAGCATCCAGCACATTTGATGGTCCAAAACTTTCCGCCGAAGGCTGTCTACACATGCAGGGTAGGCAAGCCCGGAAGAGTGGCATGTTCACCCAAGTTTGCTGGGACTGATGCCGAGTTGACAAGCAGAACCGCCAAGTGCAGCGGCGTATCCCCAGGCCGGGAGGCCAAGGGTGTGCTAACACTTGTCTGAGGTGTACACCCAGGCTAGTGGAGGGAAGAAGGTGCATTATTTCTCCTCTCTAGTTCAGCTCCAAGCAAGGTCTAGCCACTGCCCTGGAGTAGTCCCTATATACTAGGTGGTAGATAAAGTTCAGGGTCACAAAGAATCTTAGTTGTTAGCACCACTGCCTCACAGCAAGAATGTCCTGGATTTAAATTTTGTGGCTAACTGAGGATATTCTATATGGAGTTTGCATTAGGTTTTCACTAGTTTTCCATGGTTTCCACAGAAATGTGAATATTAGATCAACTGGCTATCGTAAATTTCCCATAGGTGTGAGCGTGAAGGGTTTTCGTGTATGAGTTAGCCCTACAGTGAATTGGCAACCAATTTTGGGTAGAACTTGCCCCTCGGCTGAAGTCAGCTGGGATTGGTTCCAGCTTCCCTATGATCCCGATGAATAAGTAGTGCGGCACAGATAATCTATTGATGGAAAAAAATTATTACAACATTGCTATGGCGAATGCATGGTGTAATCAAAGCTACAGGCATTCAAAAAATTTGATTGTCATTCATAAATTTTTTAAGCCGCTTAATACTAATTAGGGTTAAGGTAAGGGCAGGGTAAACCCTGGACAGCTTGCCAGGCCATCCCAGGCCCAACACACACAAAACCATTCACACTCACAACTAGGGGTGATTAGTAAAGAAATTATTAAACCATTATACAAATGCATGGTGTAATCAAAGCTAAATGAAGAAACACACACAAGCACCACACAGAAACACCGGAGCTCGGGAATCGAACCCAGGCTTTTTCAATTCAATTCAGTTTTATTTGTATAGCACTTTTTTCAGTTGACACTGTCACAAAGCAGCTTTACATAGTAAAAGTAATTTAAGGAGGAATCTAAAAATTTTTCTACAATTCCTACACATCCCTAATGAGCAAGCCCGCGGCGACAGTGGCAAGGAAAAACTCCCTCAGATGCCACGAGGAAGAAACCTTGAGAGGCACCAGGCTCAGGAGGGAAACCCATCCTCATTTGGGTAAAAGCATAAAATACAAACCATATAAGAAAACTGCATTGCAGTCCAACATGTAGTCCGTTGGTTATACCACAACTGTAAGTCCTAGATAACTGCAACAAGAGAGTCTATATCACCAGCAGTGAAAAGTCATCTTCACAGTTGCTGAGTGCAGATCTAAGCCCATATGGTTCTTCATCAGCAGGAGCGAGGGGCTTCCGAGATGAGAACTCCAGCCAGCATCAGCACACCAGGACAGACCACAGAACTCACAGAGCAGAAGGATCAGGAGGATCAGGATCACCGGCATCCAAGACATAGCATGTGTACCTCAGCAAAACACAGAGAGAGAGAAAGAGGTTGTTAGGTATGCTTAGAACAGCATTCTGGACTAACTGGAGCTTGTTTACGCACCTATTAGAACATCCAGACAGTAACGCATTACAATAATCTAATCTCGACGTAATAAAAGCATGAAGAAGTTTTTCCGCATCATGCAGTGACATTTCTTATTTTAGCAGTATTTCTGAGATGAAAGAAGACTATCTGAGTAATATTATCTACATGAGCTTCAAATGAAAGACCAGGGTCAATAATAACTCCAAGGTTCTTCATTGCTACACACGACGAAACTGAAACACCATGCAAACTTACTACATAATCAGAAACCTTATTTCTAGCTGCCTGTGATCTGAGATCTAGCACTTCTGTCTTATCCGAGTTTAATAAGAGGATGTTAGTAAGCATCCAGCTTCTTGCTGTGAGGCAGACTTGCTAACCACAGCGTCACCGTGCCAACTGAAATTAAATTGTGTGAAATTGTTGTCATTATCTAAAAACAACAGCACATGGGTTAAGAACACTATTGCACTTTACATAAAGGGCCAGAGCTGTCTCTATTTTTTAAGGGGGCTAAGGTTGTTTAACATCTACTGAACACTGCTTAGGATGTTTTATGAGTCTGTTGTGGCCAGCGCTATCCTCTATGCTGTTGCATGCAGGGGCAGCAGGCTGAGGGTTGCTGACACAAACAGACTGAACAAACTGATCCACAAGGCCAGTAATGTTGTGACTAAAGCTGGACTCTCTGACGGTAGTGTCAGAAAGGCAAATGTTCTCCAAAATAAAGACAACATTGAACTACATTTACTTAGAGACTGATACCACCTAAATGCTCCACTGAACGACACAGGAAATCGTTCCTACTCGTGGCCAGTAAACTGTAAAACTCCTCCATATAGCAACAACATCCACTGTTATACACTTGCATTTTGCACTACATTTACATTCTACTGTTTATCATGTTACATTACATTACATTACATTGTATATGTACAATGTAATGTAATGTAATGTAATCATGTTGATAATACTGTACTGTACATTTTACTCACTGACAGGATTCAATCTGTATTTGTTTATATAGATATTAGTAATTTATATATATATATATATATATATATATATGTGTAATTTTTTTAATTGAGACTTTTATCTTTATCTTATTCCTTACTTGGTATGGAGCAACTGTGTGCACACAATTTCCTTCGGGATCAATAAAGTATTCTGATTCTGATGACATGCTTTTTTTTTTTTAAATCTGTTTTGTTCTTGTTTTCCAGTATTGTCAAATCATTTATATTTAAATCAAATTCCTAATTACCTGCATATTTATGATTAAAGTGTGTTTATCTTAACTGAAAAGATGTGTTCACTCACTACCACTGCTTCTAATGCTTCCTACATTATGAGTAAATGTTGCTACAGGACCTACAGAAAATCACTGAAGTTTGAGAAGCACCATGGTGAAACAGTGTGTTCTCACTAAACAAATTCCAGAAGTGACCTAAACCTTATAATGCTGTCTGATATATTAAAGTACATAAGCACTCTTTTACTTATATTTTTTTCAACATCGACTTCATTAACCAGTTTATTCTTTTCATGATAAACAAAATAGAACCCAGGTTATTCTGTTTTACATACTTTATTTTAATAGTTAGTTCATAACATCCAAACCACCAGTGAAAAACAGACTTGACCGTTACTGAGGCTTGTGGTTGCTGAGCCATCCTGTGCAATCTGACACATTGTGACTCTAAGGGCTATTTTACCACTATGACTTGCACCCCTTGTGAAGACACATGTACATATCACTCATATGCAAACTGAATATGCAACCAAAAGCCCATCATCACTGACCACAAACCCATACTATATTTATATATACCTTTTGCTGAAATGTTGCACGTCTGCACCCTCAGGAAGTTGATCTGAACTATTTTGTGATCAGAATTAAGCTGGTAAGCAGCGGTTAGAAGAAATACATTCATTCATTGCCTGAAACACTTTATCCTACTGGGATATGGAGAAGAACCAACTCTGGGCAAAGGTACATCCGAAACAATTTGCCAGTCCACTAAAGGACCAACACACACAACCATTCACACTCACACTTTGGGGCAATTTGCCTTACGTACCAAATGTTAGCTTAATTTGCACATCTTTGGTTTGTGGGAGGAAACGGGACTGCCTGGAGAAAACCCACAGAAGCAGAGGGAACTGAAACTTGAACCAAGGACCTTTGTGCTGTGAGGTGGACAAGCTAAGCACTATGCTATCATGCTGTCCAGAAGAGATACACTCACTCAGCTGCCAAACCACTTAATCCTACTAAGGTTACTGAGATGCTGAAGCCTATCTCAGCTTACACTCTGTAAAGGCGAGATACACCATGAATGATCTGCCCGAACATTGCAGTGCCAAAACTCACACACACACACACACACACACACACACACACACACACACACACACGCTCACACTCAGGGGCAATATGAAGCAGCCAATTAGCCTAATGTACATGTTTTTGGACTCTGGAAGTACCAGGAGGAAACCAGCCAAGCCTCGCACTTGAACCCAGGACCTTCATTCTGTGAGGTGGATGTGCTAAGCAGTATGCCAACATGGCATCCAGAAGTGATGCTTATATAAGTGTATAAAGAGACACTGATTTTCCAGATCTGTTTGTCTGCTTAAGTCAGAGTCTCAGCCTGAACTATACTGCAGCTTTAGATCTCTTTATTCAGCTGTTTTATGAACAAGCATCATTCACAACTTTATTAAAACATTTTTAGCCCCAAATGAATTGCTCTGTTGATCTTAACTGAACACTTGCATTCAGTGATTACCAACTACTAATAATGTTTAATAATTTATAAGTTAATGTTCTACAGAATGTTCTACACCTACAGAATGTCACTTTTCATGCTTGGTGTACCTAATAAAAGTGTCATGAATGCACCATCATTCCACAGAAGCAAACCACACAAACTGTAAGCAGGAAGTGTAAAGCAAGTTAGAAACCATTCTCAACCACACTGTAACCTTTGTTATACAATTTAAAAAGAACAAATACTCTTTGTATTATTAGATTTATGTTCATAAAAGAAACAACTTATTGAGAGATTTTATAGTGTCCCAAAAATATTTCAGATTTATAGTAATTTTACTCAGATTTATATTTATTTATAGTCATTATTTCTGTAATATTCTTAATGCAGTAAACACACAAAATATTGGACTGCACTTATTCTTTTAATGTTCCTTGGGTTTACACTGGGGTATACTGTCCGCGATCTCTGCGATTCAAAAACGCTTTGAGCGCCATGATTTATGCGCTCACTTGAAACATGATTGGGGTATAAAAAGGAGACAGGGTGCATACAAGAGATGAAACTTAAAGGATTTGTGTTTATTTATGATGATCCCCTATGATTAACTACTGTTATGCTCTGCTAATGTCTGGAAAGCTCTTCTGCACTTTACTATGATTCCAATGGTTGTAATGATTCCCACAATTGTAATGCATCGTAAAATCTCTGGTCAAAAATCCTGCCACAATTTAGCTTTTATCATCACGAATCCACCAAGTTCCCTCAAGATCATCACGATTCCAATAACTTCACACACACACACACACACACACACACACACACACACACACACACACACGCACACACACACCCACACACACACACAC
>JAOUQZ010044032.1:0-12131 GCA_028564935.1 Neosilurus hyrtlii | reverse complement strand
AGTGGGAGTGAAAGAGAGGGGGGAGGAGAGAGGGAGAGAGAGAGAGAGAGAGAGAGAGAGAGAAAGAGAGAGAGAGAGAGAGAGAGAGAGAGAGAGAGAGGAAGAAAGAGACAGGAAGAGAGAAACAGGAAGAGAGAAACAGGAAGAGAAAGAGAGAGAGAGAGTGAGAGAGAGAGAGAGAGAGAGAGAGAGAGGCGTTTAACAAAATGATGAACCAAACATATTTTCAAATCAACACAGAAATCATTTAAGGTCTAAATTGAAACGTCTGTATGCACAAACCTTAAACCCTAGGAGTTTATAAGGCCCTATCTGGAGGAGTGTGACAAAAATCCCCCCTACAAGTGTCTCCAACCTTCTTGCACATTACAGAAAAAGCCCCAGTGCCATTGTTTTCTTCACCTCAGGTTTCAGTATTAATTGTAGGGATGTTTCAGTAGGATAGATTAGTGGTGAGCGACACGGTAGTGGTTAGCATGTTCGCCTCACAGAAAGGATGTCGATCAAAGTGGGCGTTTCTGTGTGGAGTTTGCATGTTCTCGTGATTGTGTGGGTTTCTTCTGGGTACTCCGGTTTCGTCCCCCAATCCAAAGACATGCACATTTTTTCTAATTGTCAGTTTCTAATTGCTCCCAGGAGTGTGTTGCCCTTTAATGGTCTGGCGAGCTGCTCAGGGTATACCTCGCCTTCCCCCATTATCAGCTGAGACCCCACGACCCTAATAGGACGAAGCGGGACAACAAATGAGGGAGTGAGTGAGTAGACTGAAACATGTTCAGGGTGTAAATCAACTGGGAATGGCTCCAGCTTCCCTGCGACCCTAATGGATAAGCAGGAACAACTAATAGATGAAGGAATTGGCTGAATATATAATATATTACTGCATGTTTAAGATCAAAATAGTAGAATATCATTTAAATTAATTTAATTTATAATTTTTATATACACCCCACCCATCATCTTATTTTCTGCATTAAAATCTCAGTTCCAATTCCACGATTCAGTTTACATTGTGCCTAACATGGTCTCAAGTGTCTGAGCAATACTATGATTGATAACCATGATTCTGTCTGTGTGGATGATCCACCATGAAAAGCAGAGAGAGAGAGAGAGAGAGAGAGAGAGAGAGAGAGAGAGAGAGTGCCAGACAGAGCAAAGGAAACCGCAAAGAATGAGTCAGAGGAGAGGGAGGTGGGAGGGAAGGACTGAGCAATGTGGAAGAGGAAGCTGGAATCTAAAAATGAAGGAGAATAAATTAGAAAAGAAAAATGTACACGAGGAGGCATAACATCTGTTAGAGATTATGCCATTCCATTTTTTTAATTACTTTATCGTCTATTAGTGTTGCGGGGAGGCTAATGCCTATCTCAGCCTTCTTTGGGCAAAGGCGGGGTACACCCTGAACAGCTCGGCGGACCATTGCAGAGATAACACATCCATTCACACTCACACCTAGGGGTAATTGAGAGTTAGCCTACTGTGCATGTCTTTGGATTGTGAGAGAAAACCAGAGTACCCAGAGGAAAACCCTCACAAGCACAGGGAAAACATACAAACTCCACACAGAAATATCCTTGCCAAGCCTGGGATACTTGTCCTGCCTGTAAAGGCAATTAGGTATTAATCTTTTGCCCAACTTTTTCCGGTTTAAAGACGTTGATCAAGTTCAATACTTATCAAGTGGAACAAGGAACAGAAGCAGTGGGGAGAAACGGCAAAGTTCACAACGTTGTTTGGGTCTTAGGAGGTTAAATACTCAGATGTTATTCATTCATTCATTCATTTGCAGAGACGTTCACTCCTACTTGGATTGCAGCAGGCTGGAGCCTATCTCAGCCAACACTGGGCAAAGGGAAGGTTAAGGGAAGGACTCGAACCCAGGACCTTCTCTTTGTGAGGACATGCTAACCAATACACCACCATGCCCTACCCTTAGAGAATATTTTAAATACTTCAGTGTAATGTGATTGGCTAACATTCAGTTATTACATAATGCAACAAAATGAACAAAACATGCACATGAAACCAAACAGTCCTGATTCCACCTTACTACATGTATTAGGGGGAAGTATTATAGGGATCAGTGTTAAAGCAAAAAGGAATTTCGGAACTAGCTCAAGCTATCCATGCCACCAACCTCCAGCTCAATCACACACTGTACCCTGAATGGCGAGATTTGCTCAGCCCATTACCTCAGATGCTATCCTGTATAAAACCCTGCAATGATGCACGATGTACGATAGATCTCCCACAGATTACAAGAGCTTTTCATGCAGCGGGCAGTTAGGTTTTCTCCCCCACCACTTCTGCTCAAGGTGAAAACAATATATCGTCTCTTACTTGGGTCATCCCTACTTTGAAGGAACAAATGTACTCGCCACAGTGTGATTGATTTTTGCTGAGGATTTCAAACACCCCGTCTCAGGGTGGATAGCAGTTGTTCATGTTTCTGCAGAGAAGGACCTGACATCAGATTGTGTTGTCACATCCTGTACCTGTAGCTCAGAGTGCACACTGGCAAATTTCTTCATGTTCCTGTTCCCCATGTCCAATGTGTTGTCATGTTTAGTGCCAAAGGGGATGAAAGTTGCCCTTTTGTTTTTATTCATCTTGACTGTGCACTTTATCCTGGTCAGGGTCACAGCTAATCTAAAATCTCTTGCATCTAGAATCTAATGCAGGGTACAACATTCATTCATTTTCTGAAAATCCTAATTAGGATTGCGGGAAGGCAGGCACCCATCTCAGCCGACTCTGGGTGAGGGCAGAGTTCACCCTGGACAGCTCGCCAGGCCATCACAGAGCAGAAACACGCTGACAGCAATGCAGCCTACTCTTTTCCAAAACTCAGCAATGGTAGGGTACAACATTCACACGTTCATTCACACCTACAGCCTATTCACTTAGCGGCATATTTTTGGGAGGTGAAGGAACAGAGGAACCCAGAGGAACCCTACATTAACCAAAAGGGCACTTATAGAGTGTAAAGTACCTCGGCCAGGAGCAAATGGACTATTACGACCTGTCATAGCTATAATGAAATGTCTCCCCCTAGTGAGACTCGAATTAATATTTTCTGCCATGTTAATTAGGGGGTTAACGCACTAGAGGTGTGATAGAAAAGCGACATGCCTGACATGTTTGAAATTTCCACGAATGTCATTAAACGAGGCTCTGATGCAGAGAGCTTTTTTCATTCACAAGGGAAAGCAACAAGTTGGAGACTTCGATGGGGAAAATTTGAGAAAAATTTGAGACTTGCTGGCATCCCCCATATTCAGTATATTTTGTCATCAATCATATTTTATTAACATTTTGATCATGCTAATAACACACAAATAAAATACGATGGTTTGAGAACAAAAAGCGAACAAAACGTGACGGAAGATTCACTTTTTTTAGCCAAACATCCACAGACTGATCGCAAATTAATCGCAAGTCAGTTGTAAATCGCTGTACGATGTACACATTTATATCCATTCACGTTAGTCTCTTTTCTATTGCACCTCAAGTGTGATCACGGCCTTAATGTTAGGGATTTTTCAGGATTTTTTTTTCAACATGGTTCCACGCACTGATCACCTCCAAAATTTAAGGGGTTCTTTCCCCACCCCTCCACCAAGTTTGACTACAATCAGATCAATAGTTTTAACGTAATTCTGCTGAAAAAAAAAAGTTTAATAAATTCCTGGATCCGGATCGTGACCCAGATCTATTCCAAAATGTTACAGGTTCTTGCCAGGCCCACACCCCATGTCTACATAAAGTTTGGTGACATTTGGTTCAGTAGTTTTTGACAACAAACAAACAAACAACAAACAAACAAACAGACACTAGTGAATGCACATCCTCCCCAACAAGCAGCGGAGGTAATAAAGAGAAGAAACCCAGTAACCCCAGTTAGAGATTGAACCAGAGGTCCACGTACTACGAAGTGACAGTGCTGTCCATTGTGCTTCTAGCCACTTTCCTGCAGGTTGCCAATCACCACCTCAAAACAATGCAGCCCCACTGTTACACATATGGACTACATCTCTGAAGGAAGGTGGATAATGTCCAGTCCCTATGCCTTTGTACTTGCAGTCAACCTGTGGTTGTCAACCACCAGTCAACCACCTCAGCTTCCTGTTAGAGCTCTGGATTGTTTTTGCTAATTCTTTCTGTCTGGATGGCCTCCCTTAATGAACTGCCCTCATTAGAAGGTACACTATCACTGAACATGCATATTGGTGTACTCCATCACATAAGCATACTCCATCATATAGGGACACCAATCATTTCTCCATCATTATCTTATTGCTCTTTGATTACATTATATGCAAGCTGCCTTGACCACCACAGAATGACCCTGTAATCTGCTGGAAAAGCTGGGAGTTGACTTTCAGGAACTTATGCTGCCAGCCTCAATACCTGTCCAAGCCAAGCAGAGTTACACATTTAGAAAAAGTGAATAATTAAGAACCGGCACCAGTAGTACCTGCCGAACATACAGTAATAACTCTGGTTGTTTAATGTCCATGTTAAATGTACAGGTTTATTAGTGAGTATCTGATGTGTTTTATCTTCTATTATCAGTTCATTTTGGATGAATATAAAGGTTTTCTTGTGACACCACCCCAGCTCGCGATCTTAGTATCTTTTATTCTACTGTTCTACATCTTGTTTTGGTTCTGTATGTTTATAATAACGATAAGGAGATGTTGTGACCGGAGGAACCATCTTGTGTGAGTGTGAGAGATTGGCAGCGCAACAGCAATTAGTAGAAAGTGGAAAAGTCTGAGATCAAGTGTTAAGAAACAGAAGAAGGGAAACGATTTCAGGAGAAAGAAAAAAGATGGGGATGTTATTAAGATACATTGTGGATCCAATTCCATTTTAGATAACAATTGTTGGTTTAATATGTCTGTAAAGTGAAAGTGGCTTCTTTGAAATGTGGATGCATATCACTTGCTTGTGATAAAGCACTGACGTCAACAGACTGTTGCATCCTTCTTTTGGGATTAGTGAGATCAACCAACACATTTTAGGAGTAGAGTAGTTGTGCATTTTATACATTTTGGTTCATATGAATTATTTCATATGATTGCTGGGCTTGACAGAGGTCTGTGATCTCCGAGTGCTCTTGTCATCTCTTTTCATGTCATTGCAGAACCAAAATAATTGGCCTTGTTGTTCCAACACTTTTGGACAGGACTGTGTATGACATTATTTTCTGTTCCACTTCAGACACATAGCATGTTCAGATAAACACTCCAGTGCCTACCTTAGATTAACCTGTGAAATGTGAGCCCTTTTAGACCATTCTATCCTTCATGGGCTACATCCTCAGTGTGCAGGTGTTAAAAATGGATGAGGGAAGGGGATCACCCAAACCAAATGCTACACACATTCAAAGCACTGCAGGACTGTTTTTAACTAAAACTTTATTCAGAAGTGGCTGCACTGCTCACTTTTTACACCGTTCACCAGTGAAACACCCTGAACCTACTGTACCGTTCATAGTGAAATTAATCTCTGGTGTAGCATGCCATCTCTATAGATCTTCACTGATGCACTGAAACAGGTTTCTGTCAAGAAATTTACCAGCACATGCTGGCAGAAGTATTTGAAGTTAATAAATACACACAGTAAGATAGAATTTCCTACATGAAAAACCCGAGTAACAGCCTGTAAACCCTATTATCCAAATCATCCCTAGGTGTGAGTGTGAATGGTTGTATGTGTGAGTGTGTGTTGGCTCTGTGATGGCCTGGCGAGCTACAGGGTGTACCTCACCCACACTTACCCAGAGTTGGCTAAGAAAAACAGTTCTAGCACAGTGGTGTAGTGGTTATCATGTCCGTATCACAGCAAGGTCTTGGGTTTATGTTTTGGGTTCGGCGAGAGGATGTTTTTATGTATGTAGTTTGCATATTTTTAATTTTTATTTTGATATACTGTATTATTCCCACAAGGGCAATTATTGCTTCTGCATTGAACGCATCCAAAGTGAGCACACACACGTAAACAGTTAGCACACACACTCAAAGCAGTGGGCTGCCACATATATTGGGGGAGCCCGGAGAGCTGTTGGGGGTTAAGTGCCTTGCTCCAGGCAACTTCAAGGTGGATGAAGGGAAGGTGAAACTCACTCCAACACCACCACACATTTTTTCTGCTGGTTCGAGAATCGAACCCTGCGACCTTTAGGTCCAAAAGCCGCTTCTCTAACCATTAGGTCTATGTTCTCCACATGCTTGCATTTCTCCCTGTATTCTGGTTTTGTCCCACAGTCCAATGACATGCACATTTCCACATTAGGCTAATTGGCAGTTCCAAATTGCCCCTAGGTGTAAATGTGAGTGTGAATAGTTTTGTGTGTGTGTGTGTGTGCGTGTGTGTGTGCGTGTGTGTGTGGGCACTGGTCCTGCAATGGTCTGGCGAGCTGTTCAGGGTGTACTCTCCATCTCCATCTCCCCGTGACCCTGGTATACAACTGATATTACTATATTCAAATAAATGAATGAATGAATCAATGTCACAGGAGAATTTCAGAGCAAAGTCACCAAATTTTGAAGATAGACATTTCCCATATTAAGATAGACATTTTCCATGTTAATTGGTTATTTCCTCATGTTCCTTGTTAAGAAACAAAATCAAAATCAATTTTTTCCCAGCAATATTGTATGTATGTCCTTGTAAGATTCTCATATGAGAGCCATCGGGTATCACTCTTTTCCCAAATTTCTTCTTGTTTGAAGACATTGATCAAGTTCAATGTTTATTAGGTGGTGAATGACAGAAGCAGAGTGAAGAAATGAGAAACCACACCACATTAATTTTTGGGTTTCATGAGGAAATAACCAATTAACATGGAAAATGTCTATCTTAATATGGGAAATGTCTATCTTCAAAATTTGGTGACTTTGCTCTGAAATTCACCTGTGACATTGATTCATTCATTCATTTATTTCTTTATCATTTATTTCATATAATTCTCAGATATACTCTTGAGGCCCCAATGTCCTCATATAAGGTATATGAGGACATTGGGGCCTCAAGAGTATATCTGAGAAACAAACTGACATAGACCCATAGATGCAATGAGGAAAAGATAGGAAAGCATTTACGCACTTTCAAATGGTATTGTCCAATTTGCCCTTGATTGACCTTAAAGGGTCTAAATTAAATTAAGATTTCATGATTGTGAGCATGTATAACTTATAAATGAGTGCTGATAGACATGCTGTTACTATGGAGCACTAACAGGAAATCATATACGGTCTTTCAAATGAGACAGTGACCTTTAATCTTGATTGACCTTGAAAGATCAAACCCTCCCACCATTGTAAAACCTTCAAATGAGAGAGGAGTGTTTGATAATTTGGTCATGTCCATGTACTACAGAACATACTGGAAGATGAGCACATAATTAATTAAAACCTGTACCATATAGGGCCTATTTACTAAAGTGTCCATGCTGTGTGGTGGAGGTACCTTACCCTCTATGAGTGCACCTCTAGGTTCTTTTAAAAACAATAAATTTAGATGTTTTCGCACCAGATGCCAATTTGCACCAGATGTGCTGTGTGAAGCATCACATGTACAGTAGCATTACTTAACGCCTTACACATCACATTAAAGTGATCACACCCTTTCATATTATTCTACACAGAAACGACTGCATCTGGTCTTCTGTAGAAGATACTCCCATACTCCCTGTGCTTTCCTGAGCCTTTGGCTATTAAGGAATACATCTAAAATACACTGTCCCCTGGTTACGTCTGTCTGCCACATCACCCACAGCCACAGGCTTCTTCTTTGTTAAGAGGAAATGATGTAGCCCGAAGCCCTGCTTTCATTACTAAGGTCTAAATATGGTGATGGTTATGACTCTCAAGGCCAATCTCCATGAGATTGTCTTGTGTGAGGTATTATATGTAGCATCACGTAAAACATCACATCGATCTCATTGAGCTGCGTATTAATGAGCATTTAAAACCACACTGGCACATCAAAAATAAAGTCTCATCTGATGAGTTATATTCCTGTGCTGTTTGTGTTCAAAACACTGTATCTACTCATACTGGGTGATGCCTTTTTTTTCTGTCACATCTGTGATGTGTATAAATATTAAATAATCTAATGAAAGAGTTAATGTTTTATCTTGTCAGTGTTCTACTGTTCAAATAGTGTGTACAAGGTGGTGTAGTGGTTAGCACTGACAGGAAGAAGGTCCTGGGTTCAAGTCCTGGGTGCTGCGAGGACATTTCTGCAAGGAGATGGCACATACTTCCCATGCATGCGTGGGTTTCTTCCAGGTACTACGGTCCTACGGTCCAAAGACATGCACATTAGGCTAACTAGTTATTCCAAATCGCCCCTAGGTGTGAGTATGAATTGTTGTGTGTTGGCCCTGCAATGGTCTGGCAAACTGTTCAGGGTGTACCCTGCCTTCACCCAGAGATGGCTGAGATAGGCATCAGCCTCCCCGTGACCGGGAATCATAACTGAGTTGAAAGGGGATCAAATACAGAGTACGTGTGGACGAGAGGCCCAGTTTTGTTCTCATGTCTATAATCCTTCATGAATTATGATCACATTACAGACCTGCATGTTTACTTCCTGTAGTTTTCAGTGCTAGTGCTAGTACATGCACCTGACAATCCATGTGATATGATTCATCAATCCAAGTCGCCCTCTTCCATTGCTCCAGGTCTTTCTTTCTGTCTCTCTATCAATCTATCTCTCTCACTTGGTCTATCTGTCTCTCTCTCTCTCTCTCTCTCTGTCTTTCTGTCTATCTCTATCAATTTATCTCTCTCTCTTTCTCAATCTGCCTGTCTCTCTGTTTCTCTCTTTTAATCTCTCTTGTTCTCTTTCTCAGCCTGCCAGTCTCTCTCTCCTTCTCTCTCTCTCTCTCTAGTTGGAAAGACTGATAGTGGAAATGGCCCCAATCCTCAGAGGCTCCGCTGTACTTACAGAAAAAGAGCCCAGCAATTAACACACACACACACACACACACACACACACTATTCTGAGGTTCTGTTCTGAGTGGGCACAAAGAGCTTTTTAACGGAACAAGAGAGGTTTTGATGATACACCCTTGTTTTGTTTGTTTGTTTGTTTTGTTAGCTTCTTGCTTCCCCTGTATGTTACACTGTCATCCCAATTTTGGTCAGTGGGATGAACCTCTTATTAAAGTCAGATCCCTTGAATGTACTTCAAACTGCAAAGTTTCAATCTGCACTCAGATTGACTTGACCTGTCAATCACAGCCATGTCAGGAACGTCACAAACAGCAAAATGTCTCTCTCTCTTTATATACGTTTAACCACGTGTTCTGGACTGCAGGGAAGCTCTAATACCAGCCAGTCGTAAATGTGCTTTCCTGCATTCTCCTCACTGCACAGCACTGCGTTATAAACACTCTATTCTTTTTAATATTTTTGCCAGTCATCAGTGATAAGCTCATCAAATACACGTGAATCTACACACAAAAGCCCTGGAGCCATTTTACCACGTTTGACACCAGGAGGGTAAACCCCTTGAAGGGCTATACAGAGGACACATTTTGCCCTGTTGCTCTGAGTTTAGATCAAACCAAACATCCTGTATAACTTTTTTTAAGTTTTATTCTTGCTAACATCCACAATATGAACAAAATCCAAGATTTATTTTTTTTATTATGCTTTTGTAAAACATTTTGCCTAAATAACTACATGGCTAAACTACATGCGTGACTACTGGGATTTTGGGAAATTGCTGTAAAAATTTTGTGTGGCTGTGAAGATTTTGCTGCATAACTGTGGATTTTGGCACATGATTGTGAAAATTTTGGGGCGTGGCTGTGGGGATTTTGGGCATGGCTGTGAAAAGTTGGGGGCATGGCAAGATTTTGTGACATGGCTGTGGGGATATAGGGCATGGTTATGTTGATTTTGGAGCATTGCTGTGGGGATTTGTGTTCATTCAGCTACAGTGATGATCAGACACTGATGTTGTGATATTGAGGTCTGGGGTGCAGTCAGTGCTCCGGTTCATCCCAAAAGTCTTCAGAGCTTGGGGTTGAGGTCAGTACTATGTGCATCATCTTAAGTTCTTCACCAAAATTGGTGAACCATGTCTTCATGCGAAGGTGCATTGTTGTGCTTTAGGTCTGTAAATTCCACTGAAGGGAAATTTTTATTTTACAGAGGACAAAGACATTGGGGGCAGAGTTTAATTAAAATATGGCATTAACATAGGATTTTTTTTCCATCTAATATTTAAAAATATATATTTTTATTATTTTTTGAGTGATGTCAAATACCTGGTGTTATTTATAACTATGAGCATTGTGGATATTTGTGCTCCAAATGAAATGAATGCATGCAGGAGCACAAATGCGAGGTGTGAACGCATGCACTTACCATCCACAACCACTGATCTAAGGGGATATTAAATAAGGACACGGTGATGATGCATCCAAGAGGGAAAAAATTATGTGTGTTTGTGTGTGTGTGTGTGTGTGTGTGTGTGTGTGTGCGGGCATGCTATTTATAGCTATTCGAGCAAAGTTGCTGTGCTGTGATTTGAACTTAGAATTTTAAAATGAGTTGCATTTCAATGATATTTATGGTTGACATAATTTTTCCATCCATCCATTTTCCATCTTCCATTCCATTCCCAATCCATTTTCCATCCATCCACACTCCACCTGTACTGCTCATCCATCAGGGTTGCGGAGAAAGTTGAAGCCAATTCCATTGGACTCTGTGTGAGAGGCGGGGATACAGCATGAGCAGGTCACCAGTCTTTTACTGGACTAACACAGATACAACCATTCACACTCACATTCACATCTGTGGGGGATTTAGAGTAGTCAGTTAACCTAATGTGCATATTTTTGGATTGTAGGAGGAAACCAGATCACCTTGAAGAAACCTATGCAAGTGCGGGGAAGACATGCAAACTCCATACAGAAAGGCCCCAGTTAGCTGCAAGGTTTCGAACACTGAACCTTCTTGCAGTGCTGATCCACAACTCTTCATGATAAAGAAATTTGGTTAAATTGAATCTGATTCTGGAACAGACAGCTTTGGTTACATGATAGAATGAACATGATGAACAAGATAGAAAGCTGCCTTCTTCATGCTTCTTTACACAACAATTATATTAATCCTAATTATATTCTCAGTATAACATGTCAAAGTGACATAGAGTTACAATATGAAAGTCATCCTGAATAAAATGGGGGCAGCATGGTGGTGTAGCGGTTAGCACATCCACCTCACAGCAAGAAGGTCCCGGGTTTGAGTTCTGGACTTTGCAAGGGTGTTTCTGTGAGGAGTTTGTTCTTGCATGGGTACTCCGGGTTCCTCCCACAGTCATGCACATAAGGCTAATTGGCTGATTCAAATTGTCAGTAGGTGTGAGTGTGAGTGGTTGTGTGTGTTGTCCTGCGATAGGCTGGTGAGCTGTTCAGGGTGTACACCCACCTTCACCTCCATATGACCCTTGTAGGATTAAGCGGTTCAGCAAATGACATGAAAATGAAATAAAATTAATGAATTGATTGTTGACACTTCTACAGGCTGACATCTGGAATAATGTGCTTACACAAATAGTCTTTCACATGTACTGCCCTCAAAAACTACAACAGCACATTAATCTTTTATCTCATTTATTCATTTTCTGAACGACTTCATCCTACACAGTCACAGTGAGGCTGGGGCCTATCTCAGCCATTTCTGGGCGAAGGCGGAGTACATCCCAAACAGCTTTCCAGACCATTGTAGGGACAATACACACACACGAATTTGCCTACTGTGCATGTCTTTGGGTGACTGTGGGAGGAAACCAGAGAACCTGGAGGAAAGCCATGCAAGCATGGAGAGAGCAGGCAACCTCCACACAGAAATGTCCTCACCGAGTACGGGACTCAAACCAGAACCTTCTTGCTGTGAGCCAGACGTGCTAACCACTACGCCATTGTGCCGCCTGTTTTATCTCATAAATTTTTAAACACTTTTTATCTTTTACTCCTGCAACAGCTTTCAAGAAAGTCATGACAGTAAAGTATTAACCACTTTGTTATCTAGGACTTACAGCTGTGGTAAAACCAACCGGACTACAATTAGGACTGTAAAGAGACTTACAATCACATAATT
>JAOUQZ010044031.1:0-12132 GCA_028564935.1 Neosilurus hyrtlii | reverse complement strand
TGTAGAGCTGGATTTTTAAAACTCCTTTGTTACATAGCAACATCTCCCATGATCCTCAGCCCACAAGCTTATGACCTTATCCTCCAGTCAATATCCCAGCTCAAAGTTATCTAATTGCTAGTATCACCCACACTCACACTGTTACGTTACAAAATCTTGCTCCACCATTATGTACATATACGGCAATTCCAGGTCTTTTGCTGACTTCCTGGTTATATTATTTTTGACAGGAATCTGCTTCATGGTTGCTGATTTATCATTTGTCTTGTTTACACCTGGTTACCTGCCTCACATGTCTAAATATTTTCTTTATTTCTCTTCAGCATTAAATTTAATAAAACAAGAAAACCTGCACTTGCATCCAGATCTTCATGACCCAGAGGTGTCACTTACTTTCATAGTAATATTAATTTGCTGATCCGCTTAATCCTACTTGGGTCGTGGGCACCAATTCTGGGTGAAGCCAGGGTTCACCCTGAACAGCTTGCCTGACCATCATAGGGCAACCAACACAACCATTCACACTCTCACCAAAGGGTGACTTGGGACACCCAGTTAGCCTAATGTGCATACCATTGGACTGGGGGAGGAACCCGGAGTACCTGGAAGAAGACCCATGCAAGCACAGGGACAACATGCAAACTCCACCCAAAAAGCATCCGAGCCCCGGGACTTGAGTCCATAATCTGTTAACCATTATGTCACTGCACTGCCCGAGTGTGTGCATATAAGGCCAAATCGAAACATGTGTACCAGAGTCTTATACCATATATGGAAATTGGTCTGATATTGGGTGGGGGGATGGGTGGTGTAACATACGGCACCAAGCGTGTACACTGCGTGATTTCTGTGCAAAAAGGTACTGGCAATAAATGATATTAACAATTTATGGAAGTTGGTTAGTAAAAAGAAAATTTTTCTTAAAGGAAGTCTGATACCATGAGGCATCACAAAAATATTTAATTCAAGTTTCTTTGGTGGATATCACTGAATAGACTAATCAGTTCAGCAACATCTGCCGAGGCGAATAATTGTTTTAGTAGATGCTACCCAGTAACATCAAAAAGAAGCTAAAATAAGAAATGTATTGTTTATTTTTATATATTTGTACCATTACAAAGACCAGTTAGGTGAGCTTCGCATGATCCGCGCAGAAGTAAACGGCACTCTGATAGCAGTGTGTTTTGAAACTCATTCAAAGTTTTAGTATATTTCATATGGAAACAGAAGAAAAGCAAACCAACATGATTTCTTTTATGCTTAATTTTCACATTTTATTGTGTGATTAGTGAAGATGCCGGTTGCTCCAAGTGAATTCTGAAAAGTGAATTGTCTGTCATTTTGTCATAATCTTTTTTAACTCCCAAATCAACCAGATTACACCATTCACATGTAGTATGTACTCGTTTTCAACAAAGATAAAAATCTGAAAGTGCATTGATATGCAAGTATAAATATATCCCTGGTTTTGGGTTGAATCCTGCTGAGATTTAATTTGAATGTATTATGAATTTGACCTTTGTACCTTTTGGCTGTGTTTACATTCCCAGAACAAGCTGCTTAAAAACAGCTTCAATATTTTAAAGAGACCTCTTTTTACATAATGAAACCCCGAGGGATGGTTATGCTTGGGCAGGATCAAATGCTCACCCAGTATTATCACATAGAAAGAAAATCGAGATACTGTACATCATAATATTGGATACAGAAAAACTATTCTGAGCTGGAAATGATACACATTCACACTTAAACTAACAAATTTGGGAAGGAGACGATTTTTGTGTACCCAAGTGTGATGGTTCTCCAAGCTGACTTATTCCTGGTGGCTCCTTTTGTATTGTGGGGAAAATAAGCCTGTCTATGCAGCACATTCAAAAGTGCTCAATTTGCATGCTAAAGGAGTTTAATTCCGTTCTGAGAACATGATAAATCCAAAAACGTCGTATTCTCTAACTATACAGGGAATGATCTGAAATGTAATTTAATTTTCAAAAAATGGTCTCTTGGTCTCTCGATGTAAAATAAGGTTTCTTTAAAGCATCTGTCGCTAGAATACTTTTTGCTTGCTTACATATAGAATGTGTTTTGGACCATTTCACATATATTGGATTGAATGTGAATAGAATACAAAAGATAATTGAGCTCCAGAGCATTTGTTTTTGTTGGCCAACCAGATGGTAATGACTAGATGGAGCTTTCTATGGACCAATATATTTTACATATGCTAATCCTAGTGTGGGGTGGCACGGTGGTGTAGTAGTTAGCATATCAAGCAAGAAGGTCCAGGGTTCGAGTCCTGCTCACAGTGAGGGCGTTTCTGTGTGAATTTTCACATGTCCCTGTGCTTGTGTGGTTTCCTCTGGTTTCCTCCCATGGTCCAAAGACATGCTGCTAGGTGAGTGTGAGTGTGAATGGTGGTGTGTGTGTTGGTTGTGCGATGGTATGGCAAGCTGTTCAGGGTGTATACCCACCTTCACCTAATGTCAGCTCCTGCCTCCCCTTGAGCCTTAAAGCAGAACCTCTTCGGAGAAGATGATTGTTTATAGCTGCTATAAATGAAGTGAAAATATGAACAAGCCCACATGGTTAAGTAGTTAAAATTGGTGTAGTCGCATACCGTATGCATAGTTAAAGACTTCCTTAAAGGAAAAATAAACTTAATAGTTTCTGTTTCTTTTAAAACACACTGTTTCATGAGCTTTTTATTCATATAGAGGTTAAAAAATAGCAAATGCTTCATATACAGGGGGCACCACTGTAATGCATAAAGTAGCAAAAAGTCATATGATCACCCCACTCCAGTTTTTATCTGGAATACGGAACTAATTTGCATATGAATACATGGCACTGTATTCTTTGTTTTTTTTCATACGTGCCACCGGACTCGAAGCGTGTATGATTTGTATGTGTGCCTAGTTTTGTTTTATTTAGAAGTTCTCTCGTTTATATCTGATTTGTAAGTTTAATATCTGCATACTGTTATTATTGCCATTACCTTGCCCTATATAAACAGGGGGATTCACATCCTATTTGTGCAACTTTTCCCCCTTGCGAGAAAGAAACAGCAGGCTTTTTAAAAAGGCTAATGCAAAATATCAAGCTGATTTTAAAAAATGGACTTTGAAACTGTAAGTAAAAACCACCTGATAATGAAAATCTGCATAAGCTCATGTGTAACAGGAGATTGTGGAAGGCTCGTCTTTCATTTTACCTGGGGGGTGGCTGATTCCAGAGCTTTGCGGTATGTTAAGATATTACAGAGACACTGTATTTAGTATATTTTTACCAGGGTCGATGATGTGTGGAGCTCTAAAAGTCTTTAAACCAGAACACAGGGTGCTGAGGGCTTCTGTTATGATTGACTCCCAGAGACAAGAGATTTGGGTCAAATAAGGTGGGTTTAATAGTCCCAAAAAAAAACAGGCTCCGTCAGCCACAAAAATACCATTAACAAAAAGGGGGATATGAAATGAAACCTGCCACAAGGGGCGAACAATAAGCAACAAAACAACCATATATCGAAACAGGGAATGAGAGAGACTTCAGGAGAAGTTTCAACAGAGAATGGAAGCGGAAGTATAGGGGAGTCCAAGACACTAGAAGGAGTAGCTGAGATTCAACGCGCATCTCCAAAGAGGCTAGACACTGAAGTGTGTCTAGCAGGGGTTTATATGGGGACGCTAATCAGCGGTGGTGATGAGGTGCAGGTGATGATCATTAATATTTGGGAGAGTGTGCTCGCGGAGAGTCAGGGAGAGAGTTCAGTACTGATGTAACAGCTACCCTCAACGGCTGCTAATGAAAATATGCATTTGTTTCATATACAAAAATTTATTTCAGACAAGGTTGGCCTTTTCCCCCCAAGCCTCTTAGCATTCTTCACATGTCCTAGCATTAGGAATTTTGATACTGATCATACTGTGAGACCAAACTTCTTGAACTATTGTCCCCTGCAAAGCTGTACAATTTCAAGGCTGCATATAAAGGCTGCATCTTTTTAAAAGAAAAATTATGCTTTCATGGGATATTAAAGCTCATTTGGGGAGCACGGTGCTTTGCCGTTGGGGAAATAATAGCAACTAAGCAGGGGAGGAAAAGCTCCTTAAGTGCCCATTTACTAGATTTGCTTCATTTAACCCTAAAGCTTCACGTTTATTTTATAAAATAATATTTATATTATAATGTTCCGTTTTATGTTTGTGATTGCATGCAATATGCAGGTGGCACAGAATAATCAACCCTGTTTCGAAACATTTTTTCAATGTAAAAATTACATAACAGGCATGTTCGCAAAAACATATTCACTGTGTGTGCATGCTGGCCTGTTGTGGATGTCCAGGCGATTTTACTGCCACATCATGTTGCTGAGCCTCGACCTGACCAACCGAATCAACTCCAGATCATAACATTGCTTCCTGGGGATTGAACAATGGCTACAATGCATGATCGGTGCACTGCTTCTAGCTTCAGGCTGTCCCCAAAAAATAAATGCACAATGTAAAAGATGTAGCATCACGTGACACGAAGAGGGCATGGGCATGCTTACGCCCCTCCCTTGTTGGTGGTAGTGGTTGTTTGTGATTGGGAGGCAACACTTGAGAGGTGGGAATTGGATACGACTACAATTCGGATCTCCCTGTGCTTACCTGGGTTTCCTCCGGGTACTCTTTGTTTTAAATTGTTCCTAGGTGTAAGAGTGAGTGTGAATGATTGCATGTGTGTGTGTGTGTGTGTGTTGGCCCTGCAATGGCCTAGTGAGTTGTTCAGGGTGTACCCCGTCTTAGCCCTGAGTCAGCTGAAATGGGCGCCAGCCTCCCTGCGACCCTAATTAGGATTAAGCAGCTTAGAAAAAGAATGAATGAATGAATAAAATTTGGGGAGAAAAATCGGGGTGACGGATGGAGAATAAATAGTAGTAATAATAAAATAAAATATATGGAGTTTCACTGCATGGCTCAGGAGTAACGCTTGTCACAGCCACCTTTAGACCAAGTTCAGGATATCTGTGGGTCAGTTTTAGGGGTTGCTTAAGATGGTATCTAGGCATATTCAGAGGCTCCTCCTTTTTTCCCCCAGACTTTGTCTTTAAATTCATTATCATTGTATTATGGGATATATATATTTTTTTGCCCTTGTAAAACACTAAGACTCTTATTCATTTTGACACCGCTGTGCCTGCAATGGTGTGATAACCTTTCAACAACCTAAAGCTCATTTCCTTAATGAGATGTTTGAAAAATCACAGTCACGTTTTCACACATGAATTGAAAGTGAGAAGTGTTTATGTATGGGATAGTGGTTACATATGGAATATATTTATCTTCGGATGAAAAAATGGTGAAGAAAAAACTAAAGCCTCATTTGTATGAATAAATATAAACAAATTTCAGTACAAAAACATTAAACTATGAACAATCCTCTGCCAGGGATTGACTAAAATCTGTTGTTGAAAAAAATGATCCGTTGTTGATTTTTGAAAATATTTACATTTGTAGCGTAGTGATGTATGAAGACTGAGGTTCGATAATATCTATGTTTTCTTGTATTTTTTATCTTTTTTTTTAGCCTGCTCTTTTTCTTTTCATGTATTCCATACCACTTGGCTTTTGAGTTTCATCATTGAGTTTCAGCAGTGAAACAGCCCATAAAGAAGTCTGGCAGTAATCAGTTAAAAAATTAATTATGTTTCTTGGTACTGCAGTACGGCGGCACTGTGGCATAGTGGGTAGCACGTCCACCTCACAGCAAGAACGTCCTGGGTTAGAGTCCCGGGCCTGGGCTTGCGTCGGTTTCCTCTGGGTACCCCAGTTTCCTCCCACAGTCCAAAGACATGCACATTAGGATAATTGGTTGTTCCATATTGCCCCTAGGTGGAATATGAGTGTAATTGGTTGTGTGTGTTGCCCTCAATGCTCTGGCAAGCTTATGCTCCTTGAATAACAGTCAGCACTTGAATCACATCATGATGCATGGGTGATGATGTGTTATCAAGATACAGACTGTGTGCTTGTAAACCCTTTATCTGAAAGTGAAGGTCATTGCTTGCCACAGAATACAATGTTATCATTTTTCTCCCCCACTTGAATCCGTCCATCTGCTCCACTGTGATTCCCCTCAAGAACAAGAGGTTTGTTTTGGTGAAATAAGACCTATAATGTAGACGGGAATGTCAGCAGGAACTCTCTGCCAAGGCAGATCCAGTTGCGCTGATGACCTCCTTCCACCACCTGCCAGGTCAGAGAAACAAGCAGGAAGAAGTGGCCATCTTTGATTCTTGGACCATCATTATTTCGCATCTGGAATTCTCACATGGCCAAGATCAGCGGAATAACAAAAACAGGTTCTTTAATTTAAAAAAAAGAAGGTTGGAGAGGCCTGGAAACAAACTGGCACAATAGTTAGATGGATGGATGGAAGGATGGATAGATGGATGGATGGATGGATGGATGGATGGATAAATGTAAATGTAATAAATGCAACAGTTCCACTGCAAAAAAACTTATTTTTCTGATATATATTATTCCCAGATATAAAATATATACAAGGTTGTTTTACCAAAAATTTATTATAGAAGAGATGGCTGTGTGCTTTTCTTTTATATTATCTCCCAAATAGAGTTTAAAACTGATTATTGATGGAGACTTCAATGCACTTATGCAAGTTGCTCTAGATAAGAACGCCTACAAGCTGTCATAACTGTGGGTAACAATCTTCATGGTATATAAATGAACATAAAAACTATGTAGTTTATTGTGGGGAAAAAAATTCTAGCACAACCACAAGATCTGACATATCCTTCTGTTTGTTGAAAGTGAAACCTCACTCTGAAGATAATTGTGGCTCTGCATAAATATTCCCCACTGGTTTGGCAGATGTTTGCTAGAAAGATTACACTTAAAGATTACATGCTTTAACAGACTCTGTCAAATGAATTATGAATCTGATAGAACATGGAACCAGCTGCAGTTTCCTGATAAACCCAAACTCTATTGTTCATGGTGTGAAAATGATGCTAAAGAACAGATAAGTCAAACTGATTGTTGTTGCAGTCTACATAGTTCGAAGGTGTTTATCTGAGACTTTTCTGAAATTTGCCAGTATCAACCAATGTAGCAAAGCAGTGTCCAATATATTATCTCTCTTTCTATGTCTCATACTATCTTGCTTAAACTGTTACTTTGCAATAAATCTGAAACAGGTCATCCAAGGGCGGTACAGTGGTGCAGTGGTTAACACATCAAGCTCACAGCAAGAAGGTCCTGGGTTTGAGTCCTGGGCTCAACAAGGGCAGTTCTGATGGAGGTTGCATGTTCTACCCATACTTTTGTGGGTTTCCTCTGTGTATTCTGGTTTCCTCCCACAGTCCAAAGACATGCATATTAGGATGGCTGACTGTTCCAGATTGCTCCTAGGTTTGAATGTGAGTATGAATGGTTGAGTGAGTGTTGGTCCTGCGACGTTGTGAGCTGCTCTGGGTGTAAATGGATGAATGAATAATTTAACTAACAAACATGAATAAAATATATTTCTTTCTTTTATTTATGACAAGTGGTCTATTAAGTGGTTAAGCGCTGTATTCATTCTGCAAATAAATACATGGGTGCATGAACTGATGCTACAAAAATGTCCAAAAGCAAATTACAAGGAAGACGTGCAGCCAGGCAATTTCCCGGCTGGAGAAATGTACCTCCCCTCACTGTCTGAACAGCTGCATCACTGTCCATCTTCAAATGAAGACTGAAGACCTAACTCTTCACTAATTACCTTCGCTAAGGGAAATATGTTTTACCTTGGGTTTTTTGTTAGTTTGTTAGCAAGATTATGCAAAAGGTCATGTTCAAATTTTCATGAAATAATTAAGTAATATATAAGGAGTGTTCTCCAGTTGATTGCTTTGCAGGAGTAGATGAAAAAGTCGGCGTATCTTCAGAATTTGCTGAGCGTGATGCACCCTAATGACATATCCATTAATGACACCAGTATGTCTCTGTGTATTATTTCAAGGTCGATGTAAAGTGTGACGTTATTAATCATCTTTATGTTTAACCGCAGTAGATTAATTCAATTGATTTATCATTTTCAAATAGTTTCCACACACTCTTTATGAAAAATGTTTTCATGACTCAACAGCAGGGGGGGGTGTGTGACTCCTGCTATTGAAATATGTATACGTTTACGGCACTTGGTAGACACCATTATCCAGAGCTACTCTCATTTATCATTTTCATACAATTGAGGGTTAAGGGCTTTGCTAAAGGGTCCAACAGTGACAGTTTGGTGGTTTGCACCCCCAACCTTTGGATCAGTAAGTCAGAACTATAACCACTGTGCCACCACTGTATACACCAGTCAGCCATAACATTAATCCACCTGCCTATTTTTGTGTAGATCTTTTTTCCACATCAGAATGGCTGTAAACCACCACGGCATTGACTCCACAAGACCTCTGAGGGAAGGTGTGCTGTGGTATCTAGCACCAAGCATTTTGCATCACATCCTTTAATTCCTGTGAACTGTAAGGTAGGGCCTCCATGGTTTGGACTTGTTTGTCCAGCACATCCCACAGATTGGGAATTTGGAGGCCAAAGTTCCTCAAAATAGTCTACCTACTTGCCATCTCTTCCCCAATCCTTACTCTTGCCCATTTTTCCTGCTTCCAGCACATTCAGTTTGAACACTTCCTGTTTACTTGCCTCCAAATATACCCCACCCCAGGACAGATGCCACTGTAATGGGATAATCATTGTTATTATATGACAACAACAATACATTCAATCTGATCGGTCGACATGGGGTACACAGTAAATTGTCTCTGGACTGGTGCACATCCGACCGACAATTTAACCCTTAGCTAGTGCGCTGTGAGCTATGACCTTTAGCAGCTTCCAGAAAAGCATCCAGAGATTTTCTTGGAGAAAAATGTTGAACAAAAAGTATCCTAAGAAATAGAGTGTACAAAGTCCCATGAAGTACTTGCTTCTCGTCAGAAATCCCTTGCGTGTGATGGGAAGGGAAACAGGCCAAAAGCTAGCAAAGCCCTCACAGATATGGATGAGGATATGGAAGCAGCGTTTCTTCATATAATGTACTACTTATTCATCTCATTTGCTCGGTCTGTACAGATAAATCTCAGCGCATGGTTTTTGCACAGGACCAGCCTTCATCTCAGTCTACACTAAAGACCTTGGACTGAGAATTCTCTGTACAGACCTCACACTCATTTAATTGGTGGTTTATTTACACACCTATATGGTAGCACTAGCTATACATAGGTGTTCCTACTACCATCATTAATCAATCAAAATAAACCCAAAAATGTTTATTAAAAAGTGAAGACCTAAAAGAGGTCTGTATCACATTTGGCTCTAGAGATTTTTATCTTCTCTGAAATCTATGCCTGGACACTTGTTTGAATAGAAATTGATTTTGAGAGGAGCGATGGCACTTCTGAGCAGTCTGGGCTGTAAAGTCATGAAAGTTGGACCTGCAACGTGATGGAAACGATCCACGTTTGCACTGTGTTTGTTAGTAGACTGCACTTGGGTGACATTGGTAACATTTGAAATGTCACACAATTTGTCACTTTGGTCTCTTTCGCTACAGTCTGTTTTCATCAAGCAAACATTTTGCTCCTGGCATACATTGTGCCAGGCTGTTCTGAACGTACTCAGCCTTTTTATTTGGCTGCCTGTAGTTTTCTCAGGTTATTTATAAATATAATAATAAAACAAGGTGCTTGGTCATGCCATTTTGAAAGAATTCATATTACACCCCGAAATGAAATTCATCTTCTCTTGTTGAAAAAGAACAAATGGGAGTGACAGCAGATTCAACAGTCTCTTGAGTGCAGCCGATTTCTTTTTTTTTTTTCAAAGTGAAATATTTCCACCAAGAGAGACAGATAGAACTAATAAAACAGCAATGCACCTCACAGCGGTTTTGCTTTATCATGCATCACATTTAGGTTCACTGGTGATCCAGAGCTGAGCATTTCTAAGCAAAGGATCTATATATACATGTCATGAAAAAGATCCTCAGTTTGAGCCCACCGTCAGGAAATGTCAATCAATTATTCAATGCTGTATTCATTTTTGTTGAATTTTCTAAACCACTTTATTAGGGTGATGGGGAGGCAGGAGCCTATCTCAGCTGAATCTGGGTGAAGATAGGGTACACCCTGAACAGTTCGCCAGACCATCACAGTGCAACCCAGACACACAACCATTTATTCATTTATTCCTTTTCTAAGCCGCTTAATCCGAATTAGGGTCATGGAGAGGCTGGCACCCATCTCAGCCGACTACAGGTGAGGGCAGGGTACATCCTGGACAGCTCTCCAGGCCATCGCAGGGCCAACACTCACACAACCATTCAAACTCACACCTAGGGGCGATTTGGAACAGCCAATCAGCCTACTGTGCATGTTTTTGGACTGTAGAAGGAAACCAAAGCACCTGGAGGAAACCCACACAATTACAGGAGGACACTTGAACCCCAAGACCTTCTTGCTGTGAGGCCGGTGTGCTAAAAAGAAGTATAAATTATATAAAATATAGCAGGGGAGTCTGCATACAGTTATAGCTTGCCAATATTTATGGTTCAGCCATTTTTAATGTTTACTCCGTGCTATGATGTCATTTTAATGGGGGTTTGTTTAATAGAGCTCAGACCAAATGCACAAAAAAAATTTTGCAGGATGGAAAAGACACTTCACCAAAGGGGAAAAGTACATGATGTGCAAAGGTGCTATTTCAATTACATTCACTTTTTCACCGAATTTATCTTTGTGAATTTTGTTGAACTCACAGTGCAACTGCAGAACTACACTAGGCTAAGGGCTGTTTGATGGTCGACGCAAGCTATGCACACAAATATTATAAATGCAAATCACTAGCACATATTTTTATTACACTGAGAACGTACGTCAGTTTCTACACTGTGCTTTATCATTTGCAATACAGCGATCACCCAACAGGGGGTAGCAGTGGGTTGATCTCCTGTAGAAACGAATATAGCTACAAAGGTGTAGTGCATACTTTAATAACTACCAAAAAAAATAGAGACTGAAAACTGTACATGAACTGAAACTGAAAATGACACATTTGCATTCACATAGCTTGCATGAAATGGCCCGAATCCTGTGCGCTAAATCAAACACTTCGAACCTCTGGTGGTCAGAGTACATCATTACCTCTCATTCTTTCACCACCAGATATGTCATCATGCTGGAATATCCACACGACTTCTATAGCCACACTTCCAGTTTTAATGTGAGATTATAAAAATGCAGTTATTTTTAACATTTTAGCCAATATAATTATACAAGTCTGATTTATTTTCATTAGAATATTTGTTTATCCAGCAAGTCAAATACAATCCAAAACCATAAAGCAAAATAGTCAGTAAAAATTTCTTTCAGACCTGATTTGAATAAAGCAGTTTTTAAGACCTAACAAGGTTTTGCAAAATTCTCCCAAACAGACAATCTGACAGACTATAAAAGACGCATCGTGGGGGAAAATGTAATATCGTTAATTGTAATATCAGTGGAGCAAAATATTTTTTGACATATCTGCCTTAGTCTGTCAGATCTTTCTGAAAATAAAGCAAATAAAAGGATAGAAAAGTAGTTGGAAACTCTTAGGAAAAATTTTGGCACACCTGTAGTTTGAGCATATTTACATGAAATCACATTAGAATTAGAAAAATAAAAGAACTCTTGAATACATTTATTTTGCTTTTTTTATATCTTAACATATGGTATTTAAGATTTTCTGTAAGAACTGAGGAACATCCATGTATCCTGAAACGTCTTACAGTGTATACTATGTAATGGAGAATGCAGAATGCTCACCCCGAAAGACAGTTTATCATCGCGTGCAAATCTCAAAACAGTGCTCCCTGCTACGAGAGGAGCGAACATTGTTTACACAAGCATTCCTGGTGCATATCGTGCATAGCCCCGCCCCCACCTCTGCTACTCAGAAACACATCTCTGTGATGATGATTCGTGTGCATACAGACCACTCGTCAGACGCTCTAAACTGGTTCTGAAACAGGTTAAAATCTGGCCAGCAGGAGCCATCTCTGCTCTTTAGGACTGTTCTGATTGCACTGACTGGGACTGTTTAG
>JAOUQZ010044030.1:0-12134 GCA_028564935.1 Neosilurus hyrtlii | reverse complement strand
CAGCCAATTAGCCTACTGTGCATGTTTTTGGACTGTGGGAGGAAACCGGAGTACCCGGAGGAAACCCACTCAAGCACGGGGAGAACATGCAAACTCCACACAGACACGCCCGAGCTGGGAACCGAACCCAGGACCTTCTTGCTGTGAGGCGGACGTGCTACGCCACCACTATGCCACCGTGCCGCCCAACAGGAATCATGTGAGGAAATATTCCATGTCTCTGTACCCAGTTTGTGATGCCGGGAATTGGGACACGCATATCCCTGCACCCTTGCCTGACACCCAGCTCACAGTGCACTCGACCTTGATCTTCCTCACTCGTAGGCCCACGTGGTGATGGCTTTATGTCGCGTTTTTAGGCTAAGCCTGGCCAAGCCCCTGGAACCAAGGTTTTGCCACCAGGTGCTCACTGACGAGCTCCCACCAGGCCTGGGTCCAGTGAGGTGCTCCGGTTTCCCTTTTTTGAGCAATGTTGTCTTTAAACCTTGGTGCCGCTCCATCAAAGTCTTTAAATCGTTCTTTGTCGGACCCCTGCTATGAGAACAATTTGCCTTGGGAGACCCTAACATGGGCTGAGCCCCTCGACAGCATAGCTCCCAGGATCATGGGGATAGTCTTCCATGATTCCACGAAGGAAGGGGGAAACTTCACATGAATAATAAACAGTGAACACATTTATATTACAATGTCCAGGGAAAGCCATAGCTCTACTTTTTGGACAAAGGAAATTGCAAAAATTTATCACGTTTTAATTCCATGTGCAGTTTCATGAGGTTTGTTCTGATCTACCCCAAAATGAATCAGGAAACTGGAATGACTTTGTTGATTATTTTTATATTTTCTCTATTTTTCGAAATGTCACTATGAAAAAGAAAGTGGCTATCATTCACACATACAGTGTAACATCAGCCACAAACGTAATATGATTAATAAAAATTAAACATTTTTGTTTAATTGTGTAGGTGTGGCAGGACAGCAAATTTTAACTTTTGGAAATGTTGCAAAAACAGAAAATGGCTATAACTCACACATACATTGTTGCAGTGGCCCCACACTTCAGATGATTGACAACAGTCCCACCATGAACACAACGATTTTAGTTTCCTACAGTAGTCATATTGTCACCTACAGGCAAAGTGAAATATATTGTATATAGTTCAATGCCCTGCTCCTATATACACCTCAAAATTGGTTAGAAAAGACCATAATGGTGATGTGTGGTAAAAATTATAACTTTACATCAAACTTACAGACCAGGGTAGTTGGACCTTTGCTGTGACAGAGAAAGTCTTTGTGACTGACCTTGGGATGCTGTAACGCTCATGAAACTTGGCACACAGATGTGGACATGGAAATGTTAAATATTTTATGGTTCTGGCACATGTGTGTGGCAAAATACCTCCATAGAGTGCCCCCAAGAAAATCAAGAAAGCAGCCCACGCAGTGTTTCATTTAGATAAATGAAAGCCAGTAGGACCTATTTCCTGAACACAACAGGCAATTTTAGGGTTATTTATGTATGTATTTATTTATTTAGTTTTGGCAATTTGCAGCATTCGTACTTTAAAAAACTCATCGGACAGAATTGATCTGATAAACTCCAAAGTGGGGACAGTGGTGGCCCTGTGGTAGGGTGCTGGCTTACTGATCCGAAGGTCATGGGTTCAAACTCCACTATCGCCGGGTTCCTGTTCCCCCAGTGCAGCTAACTGGATTATCAAAGGCCAGCCATGTCTCTCACAGTCTGTGGTGAGAGGCATGTAAAAGAACCATTACTGTCGTTGGTAAAGAGTAAGCCATTAAGTTGTTGTCAGCATGTTTCTCCCTGTGATGGCCTGGCGAGCTGTCAGGGTGTACCCCGCCCTCACCCAGAGTCAGCTGAGATGGGCGCCAACCTGCCTGCAAGGCTAATTAGGGGTTAAGCCATTCAGAAAATGAATGAATGAATGAATGAACTCCAAAGTGGGGCCATGTAGTCTAGAAACATTAAGGATTAAAAGTTATTAAAAGTTTGAGATTTCATGCAGAACTGCCAATACTCACATAGTATTATACTACCACCTACTGGCAACAGCAAAATATTTATTAGCAGGTTGACCTGATCTACTTCAAATTTGGTTCGGAAAACCATAAGGCTTTCCAGACACTTTAGTAGGTGTTCTTTCTTTAATGGTGTGTCTGTGACAGTGTGAACCTGAATCTTTCACCATGAACCTGAAAGTTAATGTAACTCATACAGACATGATCTGCCCCAAATGTCAAAATTAACCAGGTTTCTGTTCATTGTTTGATGGTATGTCACAGACTGCAGCACCCAAGGTGAGGGGTCTTCATGGCTGCATGTGGCAATATTTCAAGCTCAGGGTTTCTGAATAAAATAAATAAAGATTAATAATTTTTTAAAAATGTCACAGTGAAGCAAAGAAAAATATTACACCTTACATATTTCTACTTAAAAAAGTTATCAAATCACACTAAAAGTCATTTGTACTATTTAGTATCAGGAACCAAAACTGTCTAGCTTTTTGATCTACAAGACAGCCTAAATTTACGCTAGTGCTAAGCTAATGCTACAATCATGGAGCTCAAAGGACAGGCATGATGGCAACATCTTGCATCCAGGTTGCATGCTTACCCTTTGCTTACATACAGTGGGGCAAAAAAGTATTTAGTCAGCCACCAATTGTGCTCCCACTTAAAAAAGATGACAGAGGTCTCCAATTTTCATCACAGGTACACTTCAACTATGAGAGACAGAATGGAGGGAAAGAATCCAGGATTTTTAGTGAATTAATTGGTAAATTCCTCTGTAAAATAAGTATTTGGTGACCTACAAACAAGCAAGATTTCTGGCTCTCACAGACCTGTAACTTCTTTAAGAGGCTCCTCTGTCCTCCACTTGTTACCTGTATTAATGGCACCAGTTTGAACTCGTTATCAGTATAAAAGACACCTGTCCACAACCTCAAACTGTCAGACTCCAAACTCCACTATGGCCAAGACCAAAGAGCTGTCAAAGGACACCGGAAACAAAATTGTAGACCTGCACCAGGCTGGGAAGACTGAATCTGCAATAGGTAACAGCTTGGTGTGAAGAAATCTGTGGGAGCAATTATAAGAAAATGGAAGACATATATATATATATATATATATATATATATGCATACTTGTATATATTTGTTATAAGAACACAAGAAGTGGAAAAATTTTAAAAAAGACACTAAAAATAGACTGTTTTCTTTCGATATTTTCATAGCTGAATTTAACATTTGAAATAAGCAATATGTGAATTGTGCAGTAAAGATACGAATTGTAAAGTGTATAGGAGCTCAGGAAGCCACCAACAGGAAGTGGAACTGAATCAGTAGAGCCCGCTGCTTGAACATGGAAGTGGTTCTCCCTTTTAGATGAGGTAATAGGTGGCAAACCATAAATTCCACCTCTGTGCCTTATTACCTTAGACTGAGCAGAGAATTATCCTGTCTCACCTGCCACCTCTCCTGAATCTCAGCTAGAGCCAGGGTCAGGATCAGAGGAGCCAAAGCCAACCATACAGCAATGCCATGACCCCACACTTGAGCCGCTGGAGAGGGAAGAGATAAGGTCAGGGAGGAGAGGCTGTAATTGTTATGTTTATTAGAAAAAAAATGACGGAAAAAAAATCTAAGCACTTCAAAGCGCTTATGCAACTTGCGCTGGATAAGGGCATATGCCAAATGCTATAAATATATGCAATGAGTGCTGAGAACTTGACAACTTATAGCTACAAAGCAAATTCTAACATAGCAACATTTCTTTGATTTTCCAATGGGTTTTACATGGTTATGGCACAGTACATATAAAAGGGCTTAGTTGCTGTTAATAACAATGATGATGATGATGATGATGCTGTGGTTGGCTCTCTTCTTGCCCTTAATTGTAGGTGGGAGGAGAATTGATTGCAGCTAGGATAAATAGCAATATTATGAATCCAAATCCATTATTCGAAGGCAAATGAAGGTGGGACAGGCTTAGTACAAAATAAATCCAACAGTCTCTAGGAACCCAGGGGTTGAGGTTCTCATCTTGGAAGCTCCTCACTCCTGCTTCTGCACTCAGAAACTGTGAAGATGACTTTCCATTGCTGGTGATATCAAGTCTTTTACTAAAATGATTTAGGACTACAATTACTATTACAGTTATAGACTAATCAGCTAGACTTCATGTTTTTGCTACATGGCTTGTATTTTATCTGGTTAGTTAATAAGCCTATTTATGTGAGTTCTGTGTGTGTTCCAGAGAGAGAAGCTGGAGACTAAGTAAATTGACTGTCTGAATTAGTCTGAATTAGGAGATAATGTGCTAGTACAGTCTGAAATCGCCACTTAAAAACAATAAACAACAACAATAATAACAAACTAACTAACACACATTAACAGTAGAAACCGTTTACATGAAATGATAGATGAGTTTTGACTTTAAAGTGTCTCCTTAATAATAGTCATGGTCCTGTATAACTTGGTTGTCTGGTGGTGAAAGAACAACAACGATGCATCTACACAGCTGTTCCCCACGTTGCAAGTCTGGCTTAAGCTGTCCACCTTCATCATCTGGTCCAGTGCCTACTCCACAGGATCAAGTGTGTTTCCATCCCTTAGGCAAAAGTTGTGCAAAAATGACCTTGACTGCAAAAGTAGGGTGCACTTCTAGAGCCTTAAAAAATATGAATTTTTCATTAGGTCAAATGTCTGTTAAATGACAAAACTGCACCTTGCATGGGGCCTATGAATCTTGCTATAAGTAAACTTCTAGGTGGATCCCTGTAATGACTGCGATGGGCCATGACAGACAGGGATATCCACCCAGAATACAATAGCCCCCAGCTGGGTGCAGTGTCTTAAGATACAAAAGGCTGTTTTTGAGAATTTTGGAATCATGGACTGAGCCTCCTGCGTATCCAATAAATATGTCCATAAACTACCACCAGTGTTCATACACTACTTGCATTTGAATTTAATAAAACAGTGTCCTGTAAAATAGCACTGCGCTTTTACACGTGGGGGCTTGATTTTGACATGAGTGTCATCAATGCTGCCCAATATCCTGGCAAATACTGAAGATACCAAAAGCCAACACCAGTTGTTGGAAGCTCATCAGGTGGTGGCAAACAGGTGATTCAGTTTTTGAGCATGATTATATTTAGTGCGACCCTGTGGATAATATAATTCACAGTGGAACATGGGATACCATATGATCAAGACAGGACATGAAATGAAGTTGCACAACCAAAACAAGAAGACTAGAACCCCTACTCCAGACTACCCCAGCCATGGTCGTCTGGTCAGGGGTCACTTTGGCTATCAGGATACGAACAGGAACGTGGTGGTTCAGTGCAAAACACTGAGATGATTGGCTATGCCATAAATAAAGATGTTAGAAATGATAACATGGCATCATTAAAAGTACATGACTGAAAGCTATGTGATAGCACAGTCACACTCGATAATAATTTACAGTATGTGATGTGAAAACTAAATTTTTCCATGCCTAAGTTTGCCCAGGAGGGGGTGTAGTTTAACCACAGTAGTTTGACAAAAGAGAGAATTCAGAAATTATATGTGTTAAGTGGGGTGGAACAGTGGCATTGTGGTTAGCATGACTGACTCACAGCAAGAAGGTGCAGGTTCGATTCATTGGCTCGTGCATTTCTGTGTGAGTTTGCATGCTCTCCCAGTGCTTGTGTGGGTTTCCTCTGGATACTCCAGTTTCCTCACACAGTTCAAAAGCATGGACATTAGGCTAACTGGCTGTTCCAAATTTCCCCGAGGTGTAAGTGTAAAGTGTAGCTGATCAGAGGGTGCCCTGCCTTTGCCCGGTGTCAGCTGAGATAGACACCAGCCTCCCCTAGATCCTAGAAGGATTAAACAGTTTGGCAAATTAATTTGTGAGTAAGGGTATATGTTAGGTGTAAAAACACAGGCCTAACATTTTGTTCATTTAACTACAATTTGATGGCCTCTTGCTAGTCTCAGTTAGAGCTGCATGACGTCTCAGCTTTCTTAGTCTGGCAACTTTGATTCTTCTTCTTATGAGACATATTTAAAAGATTGTTAGGACAAATAAAGTAAGCATAAGATTGGGTGGCCTTTCTACAAAATTAAAAAAGCAGTTACAGAGAAAGAATAATTGACAAATATTTTCTGTGGGGAACAGTCTGTTCCTCCTTATGGCACGAGGCTTGAGTCAAAATAAATTCTAGTGCAAAAATTAGGGCAGGACATCACAACGCAATCATATTATTTAAAGGAAATTTAAAGTAATTTCATATTAAAAAAATAAATAAATAAAAAGCATTAGGCCAAAGTGTATAATACATTATAAACAGACAGTCTAATGCAAATAAAATAGTTATCAAGGAGACAATAAAAATAAAAATAAGCATGAAAATATAAAAATAAAACTTTCATTGCCATCCTTGATCCAAAGCCTAAAATATGATTCAATAAAAGGCAATATTACTGAGGAAAAGATTTTATTGTATATCCACTGTATAGTTAATTTTCCTCTTCAGTCAAATACAACTGAATTAATTTTATTTATGGCATTAAGTAAAAAGAAACAAAAAAAACAACACAGTTCATGAGTTTAAGCATCAGCAGCGTAGCAATTTATTTCAATATTAAATTATTAGAAGTATACAGAGAACAGTATATTTATATTCTTATCATATGTAGATTATTATTATTATTATTTTTAATTGTTATTATTTTTATAACAATAATAATAATAATAATTATTATTATTTTTTAAAATTATTATTATTTTTATAATAATAATAATAATAATAATTATTATTATTATTATTATTATTACAAAGCAAGTATTAAATAGTGACTCTTGTGCATCATAACCTGGGAACAGTTATCTCTCCTCACAATCTTCGCTCTCATTTGAGAAAGAGGACCAACGTCATCACCGCTCAGAATGGGCTAATCCAATGATACAAACAGGTATCATCACAGGGAATATCATAGGTTTGTTCAGGAGCTCCTTTTAGACAGATTGCACTTTCAGCAATACTGTAGCCTGAACTGCACAGTTTTTATCAACTGATTAATTTATTTTTGTAAAAAAATTTAGCTGTTAAATGGTACCTGTGGTACATTTGTCTTACTACCTCTTGAAAACGATCACGTACGACATCAATGATTCCATCAGGCAACGTCAGTCCTGCCACACTACTATTACTACTACTAAGGCACACTGTTTTGTCCTATTGGCTGGGCTGCAGTGGACTGGTCACTGACCATGTGCAGTAGATGACAGTCTAAGATAACACATTATGGGCTAGTGCTGAGCTGTGTCGCCAGGAAAATGGTGGCGTGCAAAGCATACTGCAGATAAGAAATCATGCAGTTACTAACCTGCATGGTGATGTACTCTGCAAACTCCGTGACCTCGGCTTGGTGGCCTTCAGTCCTCGGAGTCGCCTGAAGCCGGTGGCTGGGAGAGAAGACATCACAAGCGGTGCTCGAGGAAGCAGAAGCATGGAAAACGAGTGGGTGAAAATTCTATCAGCATGTGGACTTGTGCTACTAAGGGGTGAACACGCTGGATCTTGTTTACGTAAATGTATCGTGTGGAGCCCTTCCCTCACCTCGGCTACTCAGACCACATCTCTGTGATGTTGTTTCCTGCATACAGGCAAACTTATCAGACGCTCTAAATCAGTTCTGAAACAGGTTAAAACCTGGCCAGCAAGAGCCATCTCTGTTCTTCAGAACTGTTTTAAGTGGCTGCAGTCAACGGTGACTCCCAGAGTAACGCTATTGACTTAGAGGAGTACACGGCCAGTGACCAGGAAGTGCATCAATGATGTGACCGTCTCAAAGACCATCATCACATGCTCCAATCAGAAGGCATGGATGACTGCAAAAGTGCGTGCTCTTCTGAAGTTGAGAGACTCTCTCTTCAGAGCAGGGGGTAGGGCGGCCTTAAAAGCAGCAAGGGCCAAACTGTCCCAACCCATCAGAGAGGCAAAATGGAGACTCCCGGTGCATATGGCAGGGCATCCAAGCGATTACCAGCTACAGGACTACACCACCTGCTTGTTACAGTGATGCCTCCCTTCCAGGTGTGCTGAACATCTATGCTCAGTTTGAGGCACAGAACAACACAACAGCGAGGAAGACCTTCCCTCCTTCTACCTGCCTGGTGCTCTGTCTCACCATGGCGGACGTGAAGAGAACTCTATGCAGAGTCAACCCACCGAAGTCTGCTGGTCTGGACAACATTCCTGGCAGATTGCTCAGGGAGTGTGCAGAGCAGCTAGCAGATGTCTTCACTGACATCTTCAAAATCTCACTGAGCAGCTCCATCAATCCCAACATGCCTCAAGACAAGGACCATCATCCCTGTGCATAAGAAGTCTACAGTTTAATGCCTCTCTTTACCTATCGTCCCATCGCACTCAAACCAATCGTGATAAAATGCTTCAAAAGGCTCATCATGAGGTACATCAAGTCACAGATACCATCCTCACTGGACCCCTTGCAGTTTGCATATCGTCCTAAGAGCCCTAAGAATTATGCCATCAACACAATCCTCCATCTGGCCCTCACACTACTGGACTGTAACGACACATGTGTACGAATGCTGTTCATAGACTTTATTTCAGCATTCAACACAATCATCCCTCAGAAGCTGATTGAGAAGCTGAGCATGCTGGGCTTGAACACCTCTCTCTGCAACTGGATTCTGGATTTCCTGACTGGGAGTCAGTCTGAATGGGAAACAGCATCTCCAGTAGTCACAAAGCAACTTATCTGTGTTCGGTGAAAGCAGTTGACAGTCTGATTTTACCAGGAAAAAAAATGTGGACATGGAGTATTGGAAATAAAATAATAATAATGCACATTAAAAAAAAAAGCAAAGCACATTGTAAAGCATATGAAATGTACTGAGATGTAAATCAGTCCAATTCACAGCTCGACAGTCAGTTAATTTGGACTTTTAAAAAGCCCAACATTAACAAGATGAATGTGGGCATATCACCAGATATAGACATACATGTACTTGAGCCATTAAATTAAATTCCTATTTTGTGCTTATATACTGGGACAAGAACAGTAGTCCATTTAAATGGTTGAGTCAAGTTCTAACCGTACCTCGATTAAACTGTGCATTTAAACATATTTTATTGTGTGTTTAGCGTTTTTTCTCCCTTGCCTCTGATTTCAGGTCAAAAATCAATTTTTTATTTCTCCACTCTTCATGCTACTGAATATAATATCTGGAATTAATGTACTGCAGCAGCAATTATATTTAAAATTTGTTTATGAGAAAGACTAGCTGATCACAAGAAAAAAAAATGCAAACTGAAAGCATGAGTCAGCTAAATAATTGGGAGTTGTTGAAACAACTCAATTCAATGAAGAAATCAGTGATCTGATATTCATAATTACAACCAAAGATATGCAGGAGGTAAACGTCCTTCTCACCGCTACAAAAGACTTTTGAACGTGCTGCTATGCTTTTACCAATCAGCCATAACATTAACACCACTGGGAGAGAAGAAATGTTCTGTCATGATGGTTTATTACAAATTTGGAATAAAGCAATAAAAGGTTTTCATGTGTTAGCCTCCAAGAAGACTCCACCCACAGCAAAGCCATCAGACCTGCTAGCAGTTTCTCCAAAGTTGGGATATGGATGAAGCTAGACAACATGAAAACAAGCAACATTTTTACTTGCACCAAACCCACAGTGTAGTCTAAGTTCATTGTTTCTAACACTGTCTATATATTCTATTTGGAAAAAAGATAAAGCATATCAGTGTTTTATGAAGGGTACATACTTCAACAGGGTACAGTTTTCCATCAATGGTGTGCTGTGAGCCCTTATAATCTATAGATCCCCAGTGAAAATGGAACTGTTTGTCTGTAGGTCTGTTATTTGTCAGAGCTGATGATACAGCACACACACACACACACACACACACACACACACACACACACACACACGCACACACACACACACCAACCACGATTTACCATTTGACAAAAAGAATCTGTCATGAATTTCTCATGAAATTTTTGGTGAAATAAGGTGGGAAGTACCATGTAATGAGGTCCGTGTGTCTGTGTGTCTCTGTAACAATAATGTCTACCACCCCTCTTTGTAACAACATGACCTACACACTCTGGGACATCGCACCAATAGAGCTTTATGCATAATTTATTATTATGCTTCTATTTACTACAAAATGATTTCTGAAGTATCTACTCTTAGGGAAACTCATTCACAATTATGAAAAAATGGTACAACCATCACTATCATCCTCTTACACACAAACTCATTCTTTCATATAGAATATTGTGATTCGTTATCATAAAACAGTGTGTGTGTTTCTGCAACAGAGCAGCACATTACAGTTCAATAAAATTATTGTTTTCCCCAATACCTTATTGTGTAACAGTCTTCACTTTTGCTCGCAGAGTGATACATTTGCATGTGTTAATGTTTAACCGAGTGTGAGTCAAAAGTTCACTAGGACCTTTCTATGTGCAAGTGTGTGTATATACTTCCTCATTCACGCATCTGAATGTTGGCAAAATATGACTACACAAAGTCAGCAGAACCACCGACTTTTTTCTCCCCTGAATTACAGTATTCTTAACTTACAGATACTGCAGTCTTAGCTTCTCATTAAGATACAATATACAAATAAATTCATAGCATCTTACAAATGGTATGAACATGGTTCTATTTCTCTTATAAGGAAACTGATAACAGACCCTCCGGATGAGTATTTGTTTGGGTGAACTGATTAATCATAATGAATTAAAAGCAATCACCATGCCATCTGGTGGTGAAGCAAAATGTTACTTCTTGATGTTTGTAATGTGCGTAATTGTGGGATGTCCCATGTAAGGGGATAGACAGACCACTTAAATCCACTTCAGACCCTGCGTCCATTGGAAAGGAAATAACATTTTTTCCTCTGCAAACCAAAAAAAACCCCAAAACATATGCTTACACAATTTGAACAATGCCAGATCACTGATCATTGGTCCCTACCCAACCAATCACAATAAAATAAACAGCTGTGACGTAATCTGAGGGATCTGCAGGAATCACATAACACAGCGATGGTTCAAAGACTAGACAAGAGGACTAAGCACTCTTTTCACCCTTTAAGAACTATTTTATTTTCATGGTAGCTTCATCAGTTTGCATTAGTTATAATACTAACACAATAATTTCAAAGTAAATTTCAAGATAACTCAAAGTTTTCACTACATACAATGTGTTGGAAGTACTGGCAGAGAAGAGAATCCATGCTGCTGGGACAGCAAGATCCTGGCATTTTGCAAAACCACCACTCATGTCTGATAAAGATATGCCAAGAAAAAAAGAGGTAAACAATGATAAAGTTGAGAGCCATGATGGAAGAGTAGTTCTTCTCAAGTGGTTCGATGACAGACCTGTCCTCATGGGTTCAGACTTTGTCAGTGCTGGCCTAATAGATGTGGTGCAATGCTGAGACAAAAAAACAAGGCTCATACAAGAAAATCAAACAACCAGAGAAACAACCAGAGAAACAACCAGAGAGCAACAATAGAGGGTGTTGATGTACTGAATCAACTCATCAGCCTCTGTAGAACTGAAGTTCAGTCCAAAAAGCTGACCCTGAGAGTGATCACACATGCCTTTGATCTTGCTGTAGTCAACAGTTGGTCTGAGTACAGAATGGATGCCAAGAGGGTAAGGATCTCAAGAAAATGTCTTGGATCGCCTTCATTTCAAAATGAAAGTGACCCAATGCTTGGTGAAAGTCCAAAAGCCAGTGGCAACAAAGCATGGAAGACCCAGCATGTCACCTGAGCCAGTCCATTATTGCAGACAAACATCAGGCTCCCTAACTGAAGGTCAGTTTGACATGATGGATGACATGCCAAACTATGATGAAAGGAAAGAGGCCACCAGATGCAAGAGGCACATCAGAAATAAAAAAAACACATCAAGTGCAGACACATAAATACAGACCCATACAAAGAAATTGTTTAAAAAATACAAAAAATTTATGGCATTAAGTAAAAAGTAAAAAATTTGTTTGTAAAAAAAAAAAATAAAAAAATTATATATATATATAT
>JAOUQZ010044029.1:0-12137 GCA_028564935.1 Neosilurus hyrtlii | reverse complement strand
ATAAACACAAGTTTTTGCATATGTATTTAATCATCTTCATCTTCATCTTCATCTTCTTCCGCTTGTTCCGGGGTCGGATCGCGGGGGCAGCAGCCTAAGCAGTGACTCCCAAACGTCCCATTACCCAACCATTCGTCATTACGTCAACCATTTCCATGAAACATAATTCATCATCCATATACTAGGTGTCAGGAAACCCAGCTCAAGAATGATTGCAAACTAGCATTTTGCTGACAAGCACAGTCAGAAAAGGAAAGAAAATAAAGTTAAAGAGGACAAATCATAAACTAAACCTTTAAACTAAATAATTTTTCCATCCAGGTTTCGTGGTTGCCCTTTCTAACTACAATATCTGGCCTTTGCCGACCTCAAAATTTAGTGATGTGGCCCCCAGTAAAAGTTAGTTTGACACTCCTGATCTAGAGGAAATTCCCTCACAACAGAGAAGAGTTTAGATGCATGTTTTCCTTGACCTTTGGTAGAATGAGGGACCAGTCTAGCAGTGCTAGAGGAGCCGAGAGAACGCGGTGCTGTGCAGGGTGTGATAAGTGCTTTGAGGTAGGACGTTGCAGGTCCATTTTTGGCTTTGTAAGCAAGTAGTAATGTTTTGAATCTAATGCGAGCAGCTACAGGAAGCCAATGGAAAGGGCATAGCAGTGAAGTGGTGTGGGAGAACTTGGGGAGGTTGGAAACAAGCCGTGATGTTGCATTCTGGATCAGTTGCAGAGGACGAATGGCGCTCTAAGGTAGACCTGCCAGGAGTGAGTTGCAGTAGTCTAGCATTGAGATGACAAGGGACTGAACAAGTATCTGAGTGGCATTAGTGAAAAAAATGGAAAAATCCTTTGGATGTTAAAGAGGAAAAATCTATATGATCGAGAATTATTAGCAATATGAGAGGGGAAAGACAGAGAGAACATTCAACCACCACTGCAAATAGATGTGCAAAAAAACTACACCACTCTGCCAGACAGAACTATATTAATACTTTTATAAATACTTTGTGTTTTCTGGAATATTTTACATCACAGCGTCCTCTGGCTGATTTTAGACACATCTGGATTTGACGGACAATTCCTCTTATCCAGATTTATTCCTAGCGATCACTGAGTGATCCTGGACTGATCTGTTATGGCAGTGAGTCACCAAATTGTGAAGGTTGGTGAATTTGCCAAAAATTCCCTAAAGATTCTATATTTTTGAGTATTTGCCATGTACTCTGAATGTTCCCTGTAGTTCGCCAATAAAAAAAATTCCAATTCATCCCCTAACACTCCCAAAGTTTTCTGTAAGGTCACCTACCCCTTGCCCCACATTCAGCTGAATGTCTCCTGTATTCGCCAATAAAAGGAAAATATATGTGGAACAGTTAGCAACAAGTTAGCGATGTCTGAAAATAGTTTTAAAGTGTTTGGGGACAGTTTGGAAAAGCTGGAGAACCCACTTCTTGACAAAAATCTGGCGAAAACATTGTAAAAGTATATTTGGCAGATATTTGAGAAGGTTGAAGCGCAGTAATATTTCACCAAAAAGAAGTAAAAAAAAAATTATATATATATATAAATTTTTTTTTTTGGATAAATTTTTTAAAGTTTACATTTTTTGCACATTTAGTTCACCCCTATTCACCTATCCGCATTCATGTAATATTCACATTTAGTGAGACCCCCTTTACTGAGTCAGTCTTGATGACATGAACTGTCCTAGAAGTGAGAACGATGGTGGTGTAATGAAGTTGTATTACTGTCACCCTAAAGTTCAGCAGTAATGCAGCTTCATGCCACAGGTTACTGGTTTGTAACTTCAGGAAAGAGAATAAACTGCAGAGGCTGGTGAGCGCCAGTATGTAACCGAGATCAGGAATAAACTTGTCTTACAGAGCTTCCACATTAAACCCAAACAGATGATATATGTTTTATCTATAGATATGTTTATACACTGCCTAAAGGCGGAGTCCCCAATGGATATCTCTATTGAAGGATGTCCGAGGCTGGTGTTAACAGAATAGCGTGGCTTCTTTAAGGGCTGAATCAACCTCATCCCTGGCAAGCAAGCAAGCAAACAAACAAACAAACAAACAAACAAACAAACAAACAAACAAATCAATCAATCAATCAATCAATCTCCCCTGTGTTTCCTGACTACGGTCTGAAGCAAAAGAAGGAAAGGTTGATACTACGTTTTCTTTTCACCACCTTTCACTCACTGATTTCTGCCTTCATTTATATCACCTGTCTTGTTAGTTGAATTATACGTTTATCGAGTTCGTGTTCTGTGCTCCCGTTAATATTCCATGTCGTTTTGTTCAGTGAACGTCTGTCTGCCTACCTGAGTTCGATTGTGTGTTTTTTAATTATTCTGTCTGAGTGGTGGGGTGGGAGGCTGAATTTTTGGTTTTGCTATTGCAAGAGCTGTACATAAAATCCACTGGGCATGGACACTGGACAACCATTAATATCATCTTGCATGCCCATGGGGCTCTTCTCAGCAGCTCCACTAAAAGACCTTTAATAATATGCTGTGGTGTAAGGGAAATAAAACACATGGGGAGGTGCTGTTATAAAAAGGTTATTATCTGCAGGATGGAAACAGGAACTCTTCATCACACCACCCTGTAACTCCAAGCACATTTTACTCCAACCACAACACACAGAAAGAAAGACATGCAAAAGTTTAGGATCGAGTCAAGCCTTCTGATTGCTTGGCTGCTGTAACAGTCACTGAGACATCATTTTCACTGTGTCTGCGTGTTTCAGTGAGAACACGTCACACTTTACTGTGAAACACTTTAAAGTGTATAAAGTTTTAAAAACAAGAACCTCTGAGAGAAACAGCGAACTTGAATAATATAAAACTGTGAGAGTGTGAAGTCTGTGTACCGTAAAAACCTCACTGTCACCTCCATACAGAGAACAGGACAAGATCTGAGTGTTTAAGCACCGTTCCTGTGCATTTATCTCGTTTATCTCCGTCACCCACCAGCTGATACTAATTACCCCCTCTGTGCTGCCTCTACACTCACATGCTCTCACCCAGTCACTGGCGCCTTGATTTACAGATTGCAGCTGCGGCCTGAACCGCCTGCATCTGCTTTAAACTTAATGAAGCTGAGTGAGATAAACTCTGTGTGTGTGTGTGTGTGTGTGTGTGTGTGTGTGTGTGTGTGTGTGTGTGTGTGGGATCTATGTGGATATATTTGGGGCGGAGCTAAGCAGCTCAGGTGATGTTTTAAGGGTGGAGCTAGGCTTGTTATACAGGTACAAAGTCCAGTAATATACAGATATGAAGGAGACATTTTCAAAAGGTGATATTTTAATTTGGGGGTGGGGCTAGATTCAATAAAGGTATTTTATAGATTGGCGTGGGGCTCGTCCTATGAAAGGAGATAATTCCATTTGGGGTGGGGCTGGACCTATTAAAGGAGATGTTCAGCTTAAATGGTGGGCCTCGAACTATTAAAGGGGATATTTTGATTTGGGGTGTGATGTCAAGTTGATTTGGGGTGGAACTAGTAGAGATGATGTCATTTTGATTTGGGGTGGAGCTACATAGTAGAGATGATGTCATGTTTATTTGGGGTGGAGCTAGTAGAGATGATGTCATGTTGATTTGAAGTGGGGTTTTTAAGCAAGTTTTGGTTTCCAGACTTTAATGAAAGCATGAAGACTTTTTATGAGGCCACAATTTACACTCACCTACATTTACAGAGCCGTAAACTCAAAATCATCCCCAGAGTCCTCTTTAGGATAATTTCATCTCTTCTGCTTCATTGTGTCTCTCCTCTCTTTCTCTTCTACTCCTGTCTTCTCTCACCGTTTAAAACTGCAGATGGTGTTTGGCAGAGTGAAGACAATTCTGTCACTTGTTCTGTGTGTGTGAGTGTGTGTGTGTGTGTGTGTGTGTGTGTGTGTGTGTGTGTGTGTGTGTGTGTGTGTGTGTGTGTGTGGGTGTGTGTGTTTAGCGCTGTATGGAATCTAAAGCAGTAACAGTACTGTGCAATGTGATGAGTGAATAGTTAAAACTGATGATCTCACTGAGTAATGAGAAAATTATTCAAATGGGAAAATCTATCAAAATCTACACAGGCCAAAAGTTCATTGTGTTAATAAAGTTCACTCGGAGCAGGTCTGACAGAAACACAGCTGAAATTTCTAATAAGATTTTAATATGTTATCGTTTCTATAATAACAACAACTCATATAGCAGAAGCTTCATAAATCTGATAATAAATCTGATAAAGGTATGAGGTGTTTTTTTAACGCTCATGGAAGGAGTCTCCAGTTTCAGAGCTTAAGAGGAAAAAGCTGTAAGTTTTATTAAGTTTACTGATACAGAAACATCTTCAGAAACCACACACTCACACACACTGTCACACTTGTCAGGAAGTAGACGGTGTGTGTAGCAGGAGCAGAAGCAGCCCTGAGAAAAGAAGGATGGACAGAATTAGGCTGTGAGTCTCTCTGAGCAGATCTGTTGATCCGAGCTTCTAAACACATCACTTCTCCCAAACTTCATAAACACTATATTTATGTCTCTTTAAATTCAGAGGCATGTGTACAGTCTCAGAAAATAAAATATATTATTGTACCTTCAGGGAAACACAGGCTTTTCAGTGGGGCAGGACCCCCGAAGGTTTGTAAATGTCCTCGTCGTACACTGCTTTATGGACCAATAAAAACTACATAAGCCGCTGTTCCAGTATCATGCTGGGGAGAATCAGGGCTTTCTCAGATCAACCTGAGACTTGTAGCCTGAGGTTTTAAACATCAAGTCGAAAACCCATTCCTGTTTCTATTATCACACGAATAGGCCAGTAGTTTCATGCTGCTTCACTGTAAACTCCGCCCACTCCACTGACGCCTGTTCTACAAATTAACTAACGTGAAGAAATCCAATGGTCATTAAAATGCAAGTTTCAGAACGAGCTATCCGGCAACGCTGCGTAATTTAGCTGAACTAGCAGGTAACTTAATAAAATACAGCTAAATCAGTTTTATACCTTTACATGGGTCTTTATCACACCAACAATGGACCATGATTAGCTGAACACATAGGCCCGCTGCCTCATTTTATTTGAGATGCAAGAGCTTTCAAAGAATATGATTATCGTACATTCTTTACAACAGTCATTACCATGAAACCTAATTCTTCATCCTTCCACTAGGTGGCAGCAGCCTATTTCCAGTATACAGCTAGTCATTCATGACTCAACAAAGATTGCATGTTAGTTTGTTGCTGTTACCCCCTTTAGAGTAGATGTTCAGTGATTATTTGGCCCTCGATCACCTTTAAATTTAGTGATGTGGCCCTCAGTGAAAATGAGTTTGACACTCCTGGCTTAACAGCTAGTTTAAATCAGCTAGCTTAGCTAAAAATACATATTTGGAAACAAAGTGTCTAATGGACTGACGGAGATATACCTCGCCTTCCTTGACACCACTACAGTCACTAAAGAATCACTACATATTCAACAAAGAGTCACTAAAGAATCATTACAGAGTCAGTACAGATTCACTACTGAGTCATTACCGAGTCACTAAAGAGTCACTGGAGAATCACAAAAGAGTCACTAGAGAATCGACACAGATTTAATACAGAATCACCACAAAGTCCAGAATTACTACAGATTCTTTACAGAATAAATAGAGAGTCACTACATAGTCACTGCAGAGTCACTACAGAGTCACTACAGATTCCCTACAGGAGTCACTACAGAGTCACTACAGAGCCCCTACAGAGTTCCTACAGTGTCACTACAGGAGTTACTATAGAGTCATTACAGAGTCACAACTGACTCACTACAGAGTCACTACAGAGCCCCTACAGAGTTCCTACAGAGTCACTACAGGAGTTACTACAGAGTCATTACAGAATTTGATTCACTACAAAGTCCAGAATTACTTCAGATTCTTTACAGAATCACTACAGAGTCACCACATAGTCACTACAGAGTCACTACAAAATGACTACAGAATCACTACAGAGTCACTACATAGTCACTACAGAGTTACTACAGATTCACTACAGAGTCACTACAGATTCCCTACAGGAGTCACTACTGAGTCACTACAGATTCTCTACAGGAGTCACTACTGAGTCACTACAGGTTCCCTACAGGAGTCACTATTGAGTCACTACAGATTCCCTACAGGAGTCACTACAGAGTCACTACTGACAAAGCCCCTACAAAGTTCCTACAGAGTCATTACAGTCACTACTGAGTTACTACAGAGCCCCTACAGAGTTCCTACAGAGTCACTACATAAGTCACTACTAAATCACCACAGATTCACTACAGAGTCACTAGAGAGTCACTACATGAGTTACTACTGAGTCACTACAGAGTCACTCCAGAAACACTACAGGAGTCACTACTGAATCACTACAGATTCACTACAGAGTCACTACTGTGTCACTACAAAGTCACTCCAGAAACACTACAGGAGTCAATACTGAATCACTACAGATTCCCTACAGAGTCACTACTGAGTCATTATAGAGTCACTAGAGAGTCACTACAGAGTCACTACTGAGTCACTACAAAGTCACTCCAGAAACACTACAGGAGTCAATACTGAATTACTACAGATTCGCTACAGAGTCACTACTGAGTCATTATATAGTACAGAGTATATAGTACAGAGTCACTACTGAGTCATTATATAGTACAGAGTATATAGTACAGAGTCACTACTGAGTCATTATAGAGTCACTGGAGAGTCAGTAAATATAAATAAATAAATAAATGAGTCTGTTCTCATCGCTCTTTATATTTTGTGTAGATTAAACATGCTAGTCACGTGTGCGCTGAACATGTTCGCTTTATTACAAATAGAGTTCATTACACAACAGTTTCAACCATTATTCCATAATTTCATGAGTTTATTTGTAAATCACCTTTCATCCTTCTGTCTATAAATCACTTTTCATCTCTATCTTCTCATCTTTACTTTCATTTTTTCTTTTTTAATATAAAGTGTGGGTATATGAAATTTTTATAGAATGTGACATCATTTTAATGTCTGCTCACCTCTCACTCTCGCTCTCCCCCCCCCCCTAACCCCCCCCCCCCCTCGGGCCTCCCCCTTTCTCTGTCTATCTCTTCCTCTAGTTTTCTCTGTCTGCCTGTCTCTCTCAGTCTGTCTGAATACCTGCATTTTATCTCTTCCTTTTTATATCTTTCTGCTGGTTCATCCATTTATTTAATCTCCCTCCATTTTTAAAAGCAAAGATGTTTTTCATATGTAATCTCTCCGTAGCCTCATTCCCTTAACTAGCACAAACATCTGTCCATCCAGAGAGAGAGAGAGAGCGAGGGGGAGAGAGAGAGAGAGAGAGAGATCAATGCCGTTCACCCTGAGGCATAACTACACTTACACCAGTGTTAACAATGAATAAAACAGAATAAATATAATAGATTGAAGAAGAATAGAGTTGAATAAAATAAAACGGGATATTTTAATGCTATTGTGGAATATAATTATTAATAATCATTAGAACAGGTTTATCGAATGTAATTAAACAGGTTTTTTGGCTCCGCCTGTTACCTGGACTGTGATATTTTGAATGTACCTTGGACGTGTTGTTTGTAAATCACCAGACACCCCGCCTGTTTTTCCCGTGACGCTTCTTTGAGTTTCTGATTCGTTTATTTTTTAAAGAAACTGTTTTACTGTCAGTGCAAACAGTGAAAAAAACAATCCTGAAAAGCTACACTCACTTTACAGCAATGATTTATACGTTCCTGTTAAAGGTGATTACAGCAAAACAAACTTCCTTTATTCCTTTTCATCTTCCTCTGATGAGCGTTCATATTTAAAAAGGATTTGTCATGTCTGCTGATGATGTCACTTCCTCCTACTGTAGTGACTGTTCTGAACATGGAAGTGAAAAACAAGTGAGGTGATCCACATGGTGAAGTGTTCCAGTGTTGCTATATGAAATAGAAGCACTTTTGGAACATCACTTTACGTATCAGATAAGTTAATAACTAAATAACTGCTGTTATAATTAACAGTGATGTGCCGAAGCTGAGGTGTATGTAGGTAAAATAATCCAAGAGATTAAACCAACTATACTGTGATATCTACCCAGCCTGAAGGGAATAATAATTTTAGTATATATTACACGTGAACATAAGGAAAGCAAACTAAAACAAGATTTCTATACTTATATATTTTCGTTTTTAACCATGACAGAGGCAGGGCGTGTAAACTGAAGTTAAATTTCATTTAGAATAATGTTTTTATTCCCCTGATAGAGAACCAATCAAATTATGCTGCTCCAGTGTAGAATATATTAATGAAATTGTCTTGAGATAATGCACATTATTATTAATTCATTATATTTCCCCATTTCTGATTCGGAAAGACTTGCAATTTATCCATCACTGACATCGGGATAAGCTGAATGATTAATGCACAGCTGGCATATGCCAATGTTCCTCGTCATAGATATCTTAGAAGATAGACAGGCTATGCTCCACAGCGGACGGCTCCACATGTCCGCCCATCTTGGTTAGTTAGTTAGTGCAGTTTACAGTGAAGCACCATTGTGACCCTGAACTGTCAAAACTTCATTTTATTTCCTCACATTTCTATTTATGATGTTGTAACCCGTATCTGAGAGTAAGGAGCAACGTCCAAGACAGCAGTGCAAAATTCCACCACCCAACGGCGCAGTCAGTAGGGTGGAGCCTACTGATGTTATTTATATCTTTGTTCCTCCTCTCGCCCTCCTCCCAGGGACAGCTAGTAAGAAAATTGATGCCCGCTGTCAAGACTAGAGGCGTGTTCCTCGCAGTAAGCTGATAGAGTCTCATTTGGTGGAAAAAGTCTAAATTCTTGAAAATGAAAGTACATCCTTACCATCAAATAACCTAATTTCATATTTTGTTCCATATTTTCATGTAAGTTATCTAGAGTCAGTGTGGAATAACATGCAATATTTCGAGCTGACTCAGACCGGCTAAGATACGCTTTCCTCGGGACATAAAATTATTATGAATGAATAATAAAGCAGCTGTAGAATTCAACTTTTATATGATATGAGGAATTATTTAGATCTCGGAGGGTGTTGTCTGCCCCCTTGATCTGAATAATTCTCCATGTCACACGTCCCCTTATTCAGTAATGACTTAATACTCAAGAACAATAGAATTAAATACATTTAAATAATTAACCCTTTAAAGAGGAAGAGAATAAAATTAACAATTTAAAGAGGAAGAGATTAAAATATAATCTTTTATATATTACACCAGATTGCTAATAGTTTTGTCCAGATTATTCCACCTTTCGGCAAGTTTGCATCAAGGTCTAGGTTACATCAGGTCTGGACCTTCAGCCGCTCTATCCGTAACCTGAGAAATCAGAGGACTTACAAGACCTCCACTTTCACACTGCCAGAGGAAGACTCCATCTACGGACACCAGCACACAGGGTGATTACCAGGCTGAGATCCAACAGGACCAGAGGATCCCGTCATAACGAACCAATTCAAGACTAGTTTTTAGAAGACTATCAGCTTTAATCCTGTTAGAGTCACAGGGAGGCTGAAGGCAGGGTACATCCTCAACAGCTCATCAAAATGCTTAAAAATTGTAAAAATTCATAGTCAACTGCTATTCCGAATTTGCTCAAACCAGCATTGTTTATTCCTTGGACAAATACACATGCATGTGACAGTAAATATACATGTAAGAGCTCCACCCGTATTCATTTACACTTCACACACATGCCAGTTATTTATATTCTATATATTCTATATTTATATTTATATTCTAGAAGCACCAGGAGCTTCAGGTAATTACTGTATGTTTATCCAGCAAATACTCTAGAAGCTGTCAAATATCAAAAGCACTAGTAGATACAGAAGGTGTTTTTCTCCTCAGGAAGCTGCAGTACCGGGATCTAATTACTCCAGAAGCTCCAAAAACACTGGCACGTCCAGCAGACAAAGGAAAAACATTGCAACAGAAAAATAGTTTGTCTGTATCATTTGAGTAGCTCTTCAGCAGAAGCCCCAGTATTTGAGCTGTTTTCTTCAGCAAAAACTCCAGTATTTTAGTTGCTCTCGACAGCAGAAGCTCCAGTATTTGAATTGCTCTCCAGCAGGAGCTTCAGTATTTGAATTGCTCTACAGAACAAGCTCCTGTATTTAAATTCTTCTCCAGCAGAATCTGCGGTATTTGAGTTGCTGTATCTAGCAGAAAGTCCAGTATTTAGTTTCTCTCCAGCAGAAGCTCCATTATTTGAGACGATCTCCAGCAGAACCTTTAGTATTTAGTTGCTCTCCAGCAGAAGTTCCAATATTTGAGTTTCTCTCCAGCAGGAGCTCCAGTATTTAGTTGCTGTCTCCAGTGGGAGCGTTGCTGTCTTCAGCAGAAGCTCCATTATTTGAAATGTTCTCCAGCAGAACCTTTAGTATTTGAGTTGCTCTCCAGCAGAACCTTTAGTATTTGAGTTGCTCTCCAGCAGGAGTTTCAGTATTTAGTTACTGTCTCCAGTAGGAGCTTCAGTATTTAGTTGCTTTCTCCAGCAGGAGCTTCAGTATGTAGTTGCTGTCTCCTGCAGGAACTCCAGTATTAAGTTCCTCTCCAGCAGGAGCTCCAGTGTTTAGTTGCTCTCCAGCAGAAGCTTCAGTATTTAGTTGCTGTCTCCAGCAGGAGCTCCAGTATTTAGTTGCTGTCTCCAGCGGGAGCGTTGCTGTCTCCAGCAGAAGCTCCATTTTTTTAAAATGCTCTCCAGCAGAACCTTTAGTATTTGAGTTGCTCTCCAGCAGGAGCTTCAGTATTTAGTTGCTCTCTCCAGCAGGAGCTTCAGTATTTTGTTGCTTTCTCCAGCAGGAGCTTCAGTATGTAGTTGCTGTCTCCTGCAGGAACTCCAGTATTAAGTTCCTCTCCAGCAGGAGCTCCAGTGTTTAGTTGCTCTCCAGCAGGAGCTCCAGTATTTAGTTGCTGTGTCCAGCAGGAGCTCCAGTGCTTAGTTGCTCTCCAGCAGGAGCTCCAGTATTTAGTTGCTGTCTCCAGCAGAAAGTCCAGTATTTAGTTGCTGTCTCCAGCAGGAGCTCCAGTATTTAGTTACTGTCTCCAGCAAGAGCTCCAGTATTTACTTGCTGTCTCCAGCAGGAGCTTCAGTATTTAGTTGCTGTCTGCAACAGGAGCTTCAGTATTTAGTTGCTGTCTCCAGCAAGAGCTCCAGTATTTAGTTGCTGTCTCCAGTAGGAGCTTCAGTATTTAGTTGCTGTCTCCAGCAAGAGCTCCAGTATTTAGTTGCTGTTTCCAGCAGGAGCTTCAGTATTTAGTTGCTGTCTCCAGCAGGAGCTCCAGTGTTTAGTTGCTGTCTCCAGCAGGAGCTTCAGTATTTAGTTGCTGTCTCCAGCAAGAGCTCCAGTATTTAGTTGCTGTCTCCAGCAAGAGCTTCAGTATTTAGTTGCTGTTTCCAGCAGGAGCTTCAGTATTTAGTTGCTGTCTCTAGCAGGAGCTCCAGTGTTTAGTTGCTGCCTCCAACAGGAGCTTCAGTATTTAGTTTCTCTTCAGCAGGAGCTTCAGTATTTAGTTGCTGTCTCCAGCAAGAGCTCCAGTATTTAATTGCTGTTTCCAGCAGGAGCTTCAGTATTTAGTTGCTGTCTCCAGCAGGAGCTCCAGTATTTAGTTGCTGTCTCCAGTAGGAGCTTCAGTATTTAGTTGCTGTCTCCAGCAGAAGCTTCAGTGTTTAGTTGCTGTCTCCAGCAGGAGCTCCAGTATTTAGTTGCTGTCTCCAGCAGGATCTTCTGTATTTAGTCTCTGTCTCCAGCAGAAGCTTCAGTATTTCGTTGCTGTCTCCAGCAGGAGCTCCAGTATTTAGTTGCTGTTTCCAGTATTTAGTTGCTGTCTCCAGCCGGAGCTCCAGTATTTATTTGCTGTCTCCAGCAGAAGCTCCATTATTTGAGTTGCTCTCCAGCAGAACCTTTAGTATTTAGTTGCTCTCCAGCAGAAGCTTCAGTATTTAGTTGCTGTCTCCAGTAGGAGCTTTAGTATTTAGTTGCTGTCTCCAGTAGGAGCTTCAGTATTTAGTTGCTGTCTCCAGCAGGAGCTTCAGTATTTAGTTGCTGTCTCTAGCAGGAGCTCCAGTGTTTAGTTGCTGCCTCCAACAGGAGCT
>JAOUQZ010044028.1:0-12138 GCA_028564935.1 Neosilurus hyrtlii | reverse complement strand
CTTTACATTCTGGACAGTCGTACTAAGCATTTCACTGCATATTGTACTGTGTATAATGTGTATGTGACAAATAAATTACAATTTGAATTTGAATTTGAATTTGAGTGGCTCCGAAAATAAATGAATGAATAATTACTTTTGCCAAAAAAAAGTACAAAAAAGATTTTTTGGCAATGGATTGTTTGTTTGATTATTTGTTTGTTAGCAGCTGAATTTTTGGAGGGGCAGAGGATGTCTCAGGTTACACTCCTTTAGATTTTGGAGATGATCCAGTTCTAGTTCTGGATCCAGGAATTTACTAGTGTGAGTGTGATATTACAGCTGGTCCAGCAGGGGGTGCTGTGTTGATTTCTTCAGCTTCACGGATGTGGGGATTTGGGGGTGTGGAGGTGGGAATTTGGAGAAGGTTTTGATCTCACCTGAACTGAACTGGGACTGGTTCCAGCCCAACTGAGACACTTACAGATAAGCAGAAGAAGGGATAATAATTATCACCTGTGTCTGTTTTAGATAAGAAAATGGGCAGGAGAAGGAGTTTGGAGTGAAGACCATGAAGGGCGATTCAGAAGTAAAGGATCTGAAACCAGCCACTGTGAGGGTTTATGAGTACTATAAGCCTGGTATGTAATCTATACTTCTTTATTAACCAAAAACATTTGACACTTGAAGTGCATCTGAATCCTGTTCCATAGGAGAATGAAATCCTAATTTCTTTCTTTCTTTCTTTCTTTCTTTCTTTCTTTCAAAGAGGACAGAGCTGCAGCTGAGTACAGATATCCATGCCAGGTCAGTGGTGGCTCAGTGGTTAAGGCGATGGATTTCTGATCTGAAGGTTAGCGATTCAAGACCCAGTACACCAAGCTGCCACTGTTGGGTCATTGAGCAAGGCCCTTAACCCCGAGTTGTTCAGTTGTATTTAAAAAATAAAACAGATGAATGTAAGTCGCTCTGGAAGTGGGTGTCTGCCAAACGCCGTAAATGAGTTTGTATGGGATCTCAGTGGGAGCTGAGAAGGGTTTTTTCTGTTGTTGTTTTCTTCTTCAATATGGCTCATTATTATGATATAAATGTGACTTACATTTATTCACATAAAACTTTTTCATATTGCGAAAGATCAGTGTATCATAAATAGTGTTTGATTCTTTCTTCTTCTTCTTCCCCTTATGCTCATCTTCAATATTTAATAATACTCTATATTAGTGTAAGAATCAAACAGCTTATATAATGTGCCTTTAAATCAACAATCAACTGAAATCAGTATAATACTTTTTGCTCTGAATTTTGAATTACAAAAAGTAAAGTAAATCTGATTTATTTGCTTCGACTGATTAAACTCTTTAAAGTTAATGAACTGTCTCTAATGTAAAACCTTTTATATATTTATGTTTTTATCTTTTAGGTACAATATATGCTGGCAGCACATCGCTGCTATTCAGGTAAAAGAGAAGATCAGTGTCACGTTATAACATGAAAAGTTTATTGTTAACTTTTCATGTTATAACACTGTTTTCATGTTATTTTGATTATACTATTACAACAATTCAATGTGACACAAAAAGTTATATGTCAAAATAATGTAAAAATATATTGTTAACATGATAAATGTTACACTGGTTTAACATTCAACATTTATTGTCAGAACTATATAAGCTTGTATGTCAGAATAACACCAACAGCCATACGCTGCCATAGTATACCTACCTACATCTAAACTTACACTTAACCCGTGTAATCATTTTTAAAGTAGACATTACTTGTTAAAAGTTAACCTCATTCAAATCTCTACATTAATTTCTTTCTGGGTTTATAATTTTAGTCTGATAGCTTAATGCTTTGATAGGCAATTATTTGAAAACTGGGTCTCAGAATGATGTCATCAAGGCCCAAGTTAACATGTACAAGTATAGGATTTTGACATGTTCATGCCATCTAATAACAAATTTGTGTCAAATTAAAATAATTACCAGTGCAGTGGGAAACTATATCTGCTGCTCCAGGATATATATATATATAGAGAGAGAGATCGAGCATGAGAGAGAGAGATCATGGGTTCGAATCCCCGTTGGATCCCCACCGTGCTAAGACCCCTGGGCAAGGTCTTAACCACATGTGTGCCTCTGTCCACCCAGCAGTATAAATGGGTACCAGTAAACATACTGGGAAGGTAACCTGCGACAGACTAGCGTCCCATTCAGGAGAAGTACTACACGCTACAGAGACTGGGGATAAGCACTGGCCTGATGAGCCACTAGGCTCGGGTGTAAAAGCCCAACAGACTTACTTTACCTATATATATATATATATGTATATATGTATGTATGTGTATGTATGTATATATGTATATAAGCACAGTAACACCTGAAATCCTTAAAATTCAGAAAGAAATGATTTTTAAAGCCAAACTCCTCACTGTTAATTCTGGCTTTGATGACATCATCATTGTGAGAATCTGTTTTCTAATAACCACCCATGAAATCTGTTTTACTTGAAAAACTATTTTAATGTCGATATTTTGCTTAAGACCAACTTTTAACAAGTGCTGTCTTCTCCTTTAAGCATGATTTTTTTTTTGGAACGCGGTAGGAAGTGTTTAACTTTCCTTCAGTTTTATAACTTCTTCACCTCTCACTTCATTTGAAATTCTCACTCTCTTCTGAGGTAACACACACACACACACACACACACACACACACACATATATATATATTCCAATAAATCTTTTAGTATTCATTAATCATGCCTGTGTCTTGTTTTTTTTTTTTTTTATTTTAATCTCAGTCTATGTATTAACAAATAAACCAAGGATTATATACAGTGGTGCTTGACAGTTTGAGAACCTGTTAGAATGTTCTAGATTTTTGCGTAACTGTAATCCAAAACATCAGATTTTTCGAGCAAATCAATAAAGTAGATAAAAATAACCCAGTTCAACAGGCAGGACTAGAATACTACACTTAGTGTCTCATTTATAAGGGAGGTGCAAAATTATGTAAACCCTTAGGATTACAAGTTAATCTGAAATTGAAATTAAGGCAGGTGTTTTCCATTTAATGGGACAATAATCGGGTGTTGACAGGACACTGTGTGTTTTATTTAAAGTAAGCTGTCAGAGTCTGATCCTTACAGCACGTCTTTGTGGAGGTGTATCATAGCATAAACAAATGAGATTTTGAGGTTCTCAGATAAAGGAGTTGGTCATGCTCATGAGGCTGGAGAAGTTAATAAAACCATCGCTAAAGAGTTTGGATTCCACCAATCTACTGTCCAACTGATGGAGGAAATTAAGGAGCATTATTACCCTCTCCAGGAATCGATCAATAAACATCCCCACAAGAGCACGGTGTGTAATAGTCCACGAGCATTTAGAGGTATCTGAGATAACTTCTAAATAGCTTACGTCTCATGCTGGCTGATGTTCATGTTCACGAGTCCACCATCAGGAGAAAACTACAGGGGTATGCATGGCAGGGTTTCAAGGAGAATGATATGCAGTAAAAAGCACTGCTGCTGTTAGACAGTGTGTTAAGCCCACATGGAAAGCCAGAAGGTTATCAGAAAGAAGGAGCTTTATGTTTGGAGAAAAGAAAACACCACGTTCTGGTATAAGAACCTTCTCCCATTTGTGAGACATGGTATTCATGCAGAAATATGGGACATTTCTACGCTGTTAAAAGTTGCATGGGTTTCCTCTGGGTACTCTGGGTACAGTCCAAAGACATGAACATCAACTATTTGACCCCAGTTCGTAAATGCGAGTGTAACTGGATGTTGGTTTCATCCCTGTGCTTTCTGCAAAATAGAATGTTGAAGATCTGGAGATTAATCACAGAAAACCTTCATTAGATATGAAACTAATAACCGATTGGTTATTTACTGTGTATAATTCAATTCAATTCAGTTTAATTTGTATAGCGCTTTTTACAGTTGACACTGTTGCAAAGCAGCTTGACACAGTAAAAATAATTTAAGGAATTAAAAAAATTTTCTACAACCCCTGCACATATAGTACCTATACAATTATCTACAATATTATATTTCTTATCTAATAAAGAAAATACCACCAAAAACAAAACAAGATGCCTCCTCTTATAGCAACATGACTTTTTTATGGTAATCCATGGATTTTTTTCTTCCTGCTTTCTTTAATTTCTTTTTAAGTTAAATAATTTTATGACTTTATAACTTTTTATGACATTAATATGAAACGGCAGGGTTTATAAACATTTTCATACATTTTAATTTTCATTAGTTTTTTCACTATTAGTAACATGAAGTTATCTATACTTATTTTTGAGCAATGATTATAATTAAAAGTCTGAAATTGGCGCCATGGTGGCACAGTGGTTAGCACGTTCGCCTCACAGCAAGAAGGTCTCGGGTTTGATTCCCGTTTCTGTGTGGAGTTTGCATGTTCTCCCTGTGCTTGCATGGGTTTCCTTCGGGTGCTCCGGTTTCCTCCCAAAGTCCAAAAACATGCACAGTAGCCTGATTGGCTGTTCCAAATCACCCCTAGGTGTGAGTGTTAGTGTGAATGCTTGTATGTGTGTTGGCCCTATAATGGCCTGGTTAGCTGTCCAAGGTGTACCACGCCCTCTCCCAGGCTTGGAAAATGGATGAATGAGTCTGAAATTGACCAAAAGAGAATATGAAGGTACATCACACCGTGTTGCATGCTGGGACACCATTTTTGGGGGAGTGCACTCTGTTACCTGTGCCTTTTGCAGTGGTTATACTGCCTACCCTTAATTCTGCTACAAAAAAAGGAAAAAAGAACAGGATGGGAAGAGATGGAGAAAGAAAGAGGACTCAAAGAGTATTTTCTTCAGCAGAAAATAAAATTACAGCCATTTCAGCCAAAGAACCTTGCAGAGTTCTGACAGTGTCGATTAGATGTGTTGTCACATCTCTCAGCAGTTGACGCATTGCTCTGATGTTTAGTTTTGAGGTATGGCCTGTTCTAGGAAGGGTTTGGGTGCTGTGATGAACGTCCTACTTTTTGACTATCATTTAAAGAAATGGCCTTTACAAAGGATGCTTTTTAGATCCAGAGAGACATCCTGACTCTAATGACTCTTAGACTCTTATAATACATAATTATTACATTTAGGGTGTGAATACTTTTGCAAGCCATTGTATGATGACACATTAGTGTAGAATACATGTGTACATGGTAAGACAAGAAGACTTGGAAAATAAATACATAAAAGAAATTATATGAAGAGCCAACCTTATGGGGCTTCCATAGTATTTGATTTTGCATCGTTTGTTCTTTTCTGTTTGAGGCCTCAGAACAGCTTTTACTGCTCTTCACATCTTATCATTTGTCTTTCAAGGCAAATGGGAAAAAATGTTTTGCACTCACGTTACACCCACCCGTGACAGGTGTTATGTCTTCATGCGACTTTTATCCAGTGTGAAGGTAATTATGTGGTTTTTTTGTTTTTTAATATTGTGATTAAAGCAGTGATCGACAGCACAATGAAGGATGTCTATAGAGTTTTGCGGTTTCTGCCTCAGGATTTGTAGTTTGTGTAGAAATAATGCGAGTGTTGTGACGGCTGTAAGAATCTAAGAAAGGTGTTTTTCAGCTGAAATGCGGTCCAATGATGGAAAAAAGATGGAATTCTATAATTCTATATTAAAAACTCATGAGAAGGGTTTATATTTCTGGGAAATGTGTATATTTTTATTCAACAGGACATGATGGGAAATGTAAGCAATCTTAGAGTAAATCCACAAGGTATAAAGTGTTCGTATGAGACAACAGTCACTTGTCTTCTCGCTCTCTGTTCGCCTTCTACTCAAGGACTGTTTGTTGTTACTACAGAGGAACGTGATGACCCTCCATCCTCCAAATTTTATTCATATCTTTAATGTTTTACATTTTTGTTATGCACAACGTGACTTGGGGTAGAGTTGAGACAAGAAATGACCTTTTATTACAAAGGAACCAGGGACTACCTGCACAGGGGTTATTAAAACACTGAAACCAGTTTTTTTTATGATGGAATATGTAGCGATTATTCGCCTCAGGCTCGGTGGGTATCAGTGAATAGTTCCTGAGACTAAATGTGAATGAGACGTTTAATTTACACTAAATTTAGCAACATGTGCGGAGCCTGAGGTGCATAATTGTTTTACTATATACTATATAGTAACATAAACAACTAAAATAAGATTTTTATGGTTAATTTCTCATATTTTGAAAAATCCTGACAGCCATAGGTGAGCTGTGTAAAGGTGTGTCCTTGTACCTGTTTTTAAGAGTTTTAGCATATACTACATATAAACATAAAGAAGATAGATATTTATAGTTTATTGTTACATTATATAATACTATACTAACGGGAGGCACAGTGGTGCGGTGGTTAGCATGTCCACTTAACAGCAAGAAGGTCCTGGGTTCGATTCCCGGGCTCGGGCGTTTCTGTTTGAGTGCTGAGTCTGCATGCTGTCCCCGTGCTTGTGTGGGTTTCTTCTGGGTAATCTGATTTCCTTCCAATGCATAAAAACATGCACAGTAGGTTACTTGGCTGTTTCAAATCATGTGTGAGTGTGTGCGAATTTTTGTGTGTGTTTTTGCCCTGTGATAGCCTGGTGAGCAGTTCAGGGTGTACCCCACGCTCACCCAGTATAGGCGGAGATAGGCTCCTGCCACCCCATGACCCTCATTATAAATAAGCAGCTTAGAAAATGAATGAATTATTATAATAACCATTGAAGCAGGAAAGGTGAGCTTTGCATTTCGAACGAGTTAAGTGCTTTGGAACTAATGGTGTCCGTTTAGTGTACTCATTCAGAGTATCATATATACTACACCATGCTCAGTTAAGGTGTTTTCGTATATACTAAAAATAATCACAAGAAAAACAAACTAAAAAGAGATTATGGTTTATTGTTGCATTGTAAAGTGGAATAATGAAAACGCTGCCTGCTCCAATGGCCTTGACAAACTATGAGTGTCCATCATTCTGATTTAAAAAGTATCCACTCTGAATAATCCTGAGATACATTTTAAAAGGATGTACTTGCTTTTTTTCTGACTTCATGTAAATAAACAGTTATAATTATAAAACAAAATAAAAATGATGCTTACCAGTTTATTTTATTTTTAATCCTAAACCTCATCTCTGTTACCAGGTTTGTGTGGGCCTCTATACGAAGGTCCTGGGTTCACGACCTGGACTCGGCGAAGGTGTTAGTGTGTGAAGTTTGCAGGTTCTCCCAGTGCTTGTATGGGTAAAGTAAAAGAAAAACAGCAGCACAACAACAACATTTAAACATCTGTACTGAGCTCATGGACAAAATGACCACCCTGGAGCAATATAAGTGCAAAGCTATCTGTTCTCTATAGGTCCACATACAGCATCTCACCAAACACGAGTATGTGGGTAGTAAGTGGGCTGAAAAATGGGTCCCATACTAGATTGAGTTCCATAGTGAGTTCTACAGTGGCCCCATGTCAACTGCTCACATGAATTTATTTTCCATTAGTAAAGCAACTAGGATTCATATAGAAGCTCGTCTGCGCCTGCCAAGTGGGATGCACTTAGCTGACCCAAATGGGCCACAGTGAAGTTGACAATTTTGGGTATATACCCAGTTGGCACCCAGGTAGGCCCAGGCATATCCCAGGTGAAGCCGCTATGGAACCTATGGACCACTTCATAGGTGCCATAGTGGCTTCACCTGAGACCCATTTTTCATGCACTAAAATGTACTACCTACACGGGTTCCACATACAAGTGCTGGCTGGGAGATCTAGAAATTCTGGATGGGAGTTAGTTTTATATATATATATATATATATATATATATATATATATACACACACACACATTATACATACGTGCAGTACATACGTACATATGCAGGTATACTATATATATATATATACTTGCATTTGATGTTTGAGTTTAATTCCGAGGTTATTTGATGTTTTGAGTGTCTTTATTTCTGCCCACATAGAAATAGTTGTGCTAAGTGTGTGAATAGTTTTTAAAAAGTGAACTGTACATTCATAATTATTTATTTCCTAATATCTGTTTTACATTCCTCTACGAGGACATCCTTTTTATCAGTAAAACAATAAAGCATGAGTGTTATTGAACACTAGACTGATAAGGTGAGACGTGTTGGTGTAACATACAGAAAAGGAACTGGAGTGAGCTGATAGCAGCAAATATCTAATGGACACCCGAGATATTTATGTGTGGGATGGAGGTCAATAAATACCCCAAGTGATCTCAGATCATCGTATTCAGTCCGACTGCAGCTGTTTCAGTCCCGGGATGGGTTTTCCTGGAGTTCTTTTTGCAGTTTCTCTGCTTTTTCCAAGCATCTTAGCACAGAATGACACCACGGGCACGTAAGTTTCTGAGCTATGCTTCTCTGGAAGTCTTGTAGATTTAATATGGTGAGATTTATAGTGCGTCTGGCATTCTTAATACTTAATGAATCAGATTTACTATTAAAACCAAGAGGAATTGTGAAGAGATTCAAAAATAAATTAATCATACTGTAAAAATGAAAGAGAAAGGTAAAACAGTGAAAGTATGTTATGGAAGCTGAGGTAGAATTTTTAAAAATTCTGGTAAAATAAATGAATTCATATTAAAAATAAATAAATAAATAAATAAATGTTTGCAGCTTCATATCAAGGTTAGCAAAAATTATTCTTTCATAATAATAATAATAATAATAATAATAATAATAATAATAATAATAATAATAATAATAATAATAATAATAATAGTGTGATATTAAAATATGCTAAATATGGGATACAAAGATTCAAAGAAAGTAAAAATGGTGTTAAAATAAAAAAAATAATACAAGTTATTACAAATGATATGAGATTTATTGAGACATGCCATCTTCAGTAATATTACAGCAGGATTTTAAAACATTTTTAAAGATCACTTGGACAGAAATTAAATAAATTAAATTAATTAGAGAGAAAAAAGAGAGAGATAAAGAATGTGACATGTATAGAATTAAAGGGGCAATGTCATGATTGTTTGAAGTCATAGGGTAAATAATATTATTGATGTTATTAAACAAAAAATAATTTATATAAAGTCCAACAGAATATTAGGCTCAAAACCTATTTTTGTTTGTTTATTTATTTTTTAACACAAATTTCGGCAACTGGATAAAAATGATACCACCTCCTTTAAATATAGTATATATAATATAGTTATTCTATTTTCATGCATGTGTATATCATATGATTATTATATGAATATTTTATTGGTTTAAAAACACTTAGAAAGCAGTACATGTGCCTCTGTGTAAATTTAAAAATATGAAGTGTGTTTATGTCAAAAGTTTTATTACTCAGAACTAATTATAAAGATTCTTTTTTTTCTCCTGTTAATAGCCTTTATTTCTTGGCTGTGACGTCCCAGGCTACAGGGGGCTGCACAGAGACACTATGTGTTTCAGTCTACCCCCAACAAGATGTTTCTCTCACTGTGATTCTGACTACTGAAAATGACAGCGTCACACTTTTGACAGAAAATCATATAACACAAGATTACTACCGCTGTGTCCCATTCCAGGTGAGACCCTAAATTTAAACAGCTGTAATTCATCTCACAGGCAGCTCTTTTAGTCCTCTGCACTGATGAGTCTTGTATCGCTGATGATCTTATGAGAGATAGACTTGTTAATTGGCAGATAAACAGTCAGAAAAACTTCATTTTCTTTCAAATATTCATATTTTTTAATTCAGATAATAATTTGAAGAAAAGGTGTAAATTCAAATATAATTTAAACTCTGTTTTACTGTGAAATATGAAAAATGACACAAATCAATTAATAATAAAGATTTTTATTATTAATATTAATCAACACATTTTTTAAATGTGTAATGCATTGTCTCTTGGTTTCTTACAGGTACCTGTCGTAACTGCAGACTCGGTCGCAATTATTGACCTTCAGATTGGTGGAGAAAACATCTTCCTGAACAAGACAACAAAGATCCTCATCACACCTCCATCATACCTGACCATCATTCAGACAGATAAACCCATCTACAAACCTGGACAAACAAGTAACACTCTCTGCACTTCTGCCGCAGCTCCACCCAGACCACGCCCCTCATAACTCCTACCACATGCTCTTTTTTTTTTTATTCATATCTTTGTTTTGTGCACTGTGGAGCAGATGCTACAATGTACTAGATAAAGTGCATTAATGAAAACCTGTGCCTAGAGCTGCAGTTAAGCAACAATAATCAATATATTTCAACCAATCAAAATCTAGGAATCACTGTGGCATCATTATTATTAACTACAACCATAAAATCTAACCAGATTAAACTCTTGCAAGTCTTACTCTCATTACTTTCTAGCTTTAATGCATTCTCTGTTTTTCAGTCTTTCCAGTGTTTTTATGTATTTAGATGCATCTTGGTCTCTAGCAAACTTTTTAATTCATTTTTATAAGTGATCACATGACCCATAACTCCAGAATGTGTCAGTGTTATAGAGAGTATCTTTTATTTCCTGTAGTGAAGTTCCGTATCGTCTCTCTGGATACCAATTTCCTCACCTACAATCAGATGGTATGAAAACTTTTCTAATTTTTATATACCAGCTCTTTCTGGATTACGAATGTTTCTCTCTTTTTCTGGTTACTGGCCTTCGGCAAGCACACAGAAACATGCATAAATGGCTTGCTGGTAATTACACATAGGTGAAACTCATCAGTGGCTCTGACCCTGCCTTCACCCAGTGTCGGCTGAGATAGGCTCCAGCCTCCTATCAACCCTGATAGGATTAAGCAGTGTGACTGAAACTTATCAGAATGTTACCTACTGGTTCTACCTGACTCCTTTCCATCTACAGCCAGCGCTCCATCATGCTCTCACTGCCACAGTGATATTTATCGATCGATTCATAGCTTGTCATTATTGAATAGGTTAATAAACGTGTTTCCTTAAGCATAATGTAGAAGATTTAACTTCAATCACTGTCTAACCTGATTTTATCTTTTCCTTTTTGTTTTTGTTTTGTTTTTCAGTTCCCGACAATAGAACTGCAGGTACAGTGATGTGTGAAAGATTTTAAATGTCTTAACTGGGCACTTTTTGTAATCATTATATACTGTGTGTTTAAAACAGTAACACTCTATTTATTTACAGACCTGTGCATTTTACCCATCATTTATCTGATGCTGGTCTTATCATAGGGTTGTGGTGAAAAATAAATAGACATGTTTTTGTCATTATATTAGTTTTGGCCCATTTCAGGATGTAGATATAAGACTGATGGATTTTCGTTTTTATTTCAGGACCCAAACTCGAACCGTATTGGTCAGTGGCTGAATGTCTCCACTGAGCATGGACTTGTGGATCTGTCATATCCCATAATCTCTGAGGCCATAGACGGAATTTATGTCATCTATGTCTTTGACCAGTACAGCAGAGAAATCGTACAATCTTTCGAAGTCAAGCAATACGGTTAGGATCAGTCTTTCTTTTTTATTGTACTTATCAATGCAGTTATTAAACACTGTATAGGGGCAGCTTGACTTATGACGTTTCGAGTTCATACAATAAGTCATTAAGAATTGGCATTCTGTAAAGAATTGTCTCTTTTTTTCTTTTTATTATTTTATTTTTATCCTTCATATGTTTTTCTTATTGCTAGCTATGTTTTAATGTGTTATAGAAATGTTTTTATATCCTGGATTATGATTTTGCTAATGCACTAGGATAGTTAAGTGGTGTCATCTTACAACAAAACCTGTCGTGACGTACGGAACGGAAACCTGTTGTACATCGAGGAGCCCCTGTGTAGGAATGGCATGATATGATTGCTTCGCTTTCTCCAGATAATAAACTTTTAACAATTAATGTAAATAATTAATTTTTTACTAAAGGCAAGGTAGATGTCTCTTAATAGTCCCTGTGACATGATGTCATAGAGAATAATTGTTTTAGTATGTACTACATGGGAACATTAAAAAGCACACAAAACAAAATTCATTTATTTGGTGAAATTCTCAGGGCCGGCTCAGGGCACAAGGCTGCTCACCAGCTCATCAGAGGGCCAACACACACACAAACACAAACACACACACACACACACACACACACACACACACACACACACACACACACACACACACA
>JAOUQZ010044027.1:0-12138 GCA_028564935.1 Neosilurus hyrtlii | reverse complement strand
GGGCATCCCTGCTTAGACTGCTGCCTCCGCGACCCGGCCCCGGATAAGCGGAAGAAGATGAGATGAGATGAGATGAAAGTAATCCTAGGTCTGTGTGATTATTCCAGCCATAGATGAGCGATGGTTCTTGATGGAGTGCTGTCTGAGGGATCTGAGATCACAGTGGGGGTTCAGCTTAGGCTTGTGCCCTTACCCTTTACATACTGAAATTCATCCACATTCCCTGAATTGTTTAATAAAATTATGCACCGTAGAGGATGGAATATCAAATCCCTTGCTATCATTATTTTTGGGCATCTCAATAATGTTGACAATTCGAGGCCTTTTCTGGCTACGGCTTTTGGACATATCACGTTGTTAGTTAATTATTTTATTTCATGACCAGCCCTATATTGCTCCTGTCCCAAATTTCTTATTAACAAATGAAACGAAGTTGATCAGAAAACATCCTAGTGAAAGGAAGCTCACTAAGCAAATAGTGGCTGTTACACAGTGCCGTTGAGTGGCAGGTTGCATTTGAGCTTGAGAAAGCCTTATCGTTCCCTGCCTATATTGCTAGCACTAATGAGAGAAACATGGAGAAAACATTTGAGCGCAAGAAATTAGGATATGTGGATCTCCACATGTGTCGAGAATTACCATAGATGCACGGTGTGGCCGGTGGAGGTTGGTTGCCGTGGTTTTGTTGGCCTTTTAATGATAATATTTCTAGCTTTAATGAGCCTTGGTATCTCTAAACTTAAAACAGTACTAAAATGCCTTTAGTTGGCGGCAAAGCAGGGATCAAAAGCTTGTAAAAGGCACATAACAACGACTAGAAGAAACACCCTAGACACCCACCGTGGTGTTAAGCCACTGGTGGAACCTGGAATAGCAGTACTGCCAAACTGTGTTATCATCTTTGGTTGGTGGCTGACGAGGGGGGTGTTGAGCAGCAGTAGGCTATATGTATCAGCTGGGTTCATTCAGGATGTAATAAAATTTAAGTCAAAGGCCTTGTAGAAATCACTGCTTTTTTAAACATTTCCTGTAGAATTCCAAGTGTTTTCTTATTTGTGTGTGTGTGTGTGTACAGACTGTCCACAGGTGCAGTGCGCAGAACAGTACATCGCGACGCAGGCTGACGAGTTAAATCTGGAGCCCCCAGAGATCATCAACGTCATCCGCAAAACAAACGAAGGTGAACGACGAGTTTCTGTGCAGCTGCCAGTGTTGTCCCATGTCTGTGCCTCTGTCTGTGCCACCACAGGAAACCCAAAATTGCTGTCATGTCACGAAAGAACAGATTTATTACTAATTATGAAACTGAAACCCCAAAAGAACTCACAGAATAAAAAAACATAATCTATCTCAGATAGGCAAATAAACTTTGATAGATTAAAACAACACTAAACATTAATGGGAACACGGAACATAAACTCGTTAAACGGATAATTAAATGAACAAGACAGGTGAGATGAATGTGAGTGAGAGGCGGTGAAGAGAAAACTCATTGTTAACCTTTCCTTTTATATATACATATATATATATATATTGGTGGGAGGTAACTTGGAGTACCCAGAGGAAACCCTCGCAAGCATGGGAAGAACATGTAAACACCTTACTAAACTAAACTTACCTTACTGCCGTATGGTAAGTTTAGTTTAAACTATTAAAGATACTAATATTTAGTTTAAACTATTAAAGATACAAATACTAATGGTCTAATGATCAAAGCTTGCTATCAGAAGGGTACAGTTGACCCGGAATAAGGCCCGGCAGGGAACAGGCAGTAGTCTGTAGATAGTACTTAAGGGCCATATTGGGAAATGATGCCTCCCCATTTTAACGGATCGATGTTTCGGAGGGCAAAATTACTCTATCACTCATTTGCCAAACCCTTTAATCCTACTAGCGTTGTGGGGAGGCTGGAGCCTATCTCAACCAACACGGGGCAAAGGCAGAATGCACCCTGGGCAGATTGCCAGACCATCATAGGGCCAACACGCACACACATACACACACAAAAACCAATCACATTCACACATGTGGGCAATTGGGAACAGCCATTTAGCCTAATGTGCATGTCTTTTGGACTGTAGGAGGAAACCGGGGTATCATGAGGAAACCCACACAAGCATGGGGGAACATGCAAACCCCACACAAAAACGTCCACACCGGGCTTCGACAAGGTGCGTGACTATCAACCCGGAGATCGCAAGTTCGAATCCAGGTTGATGCCACAGCCATCCGTGACCGGGAGTCCATGGGAGCTAATTGGCCGAGCTCTCACGGAAGGGAGGGAGGGCATACGCTCACTTCCCTGTCACTCACAGTGATCACCAGCCAATCATGGGCGTCTGTGAGGTCATTTGTATGAAGGGGCGGACAAAGCATTCCCTCTGAGTGTGTTAGGTCACCCCCAAATACGCACACGCAGCAGTTCGAAAAGAGGCGGGTGGCAGCACTGCAGCACAGAGTGGGCATGAGCATGCTTACACCCCTTCCGCTGTGGTGGTGGTCGTGTGATAGGGAAGGCAACACTTGTTGGGGGGGTTGGGGGGGTGGTGGTGGACGATAAAAATTATGGGGGAAAATGGTGGTGGGGGTGTCCTTACTGAGCCCAGGACTGCTGTGAGGCGGACGTGCTAACCATTACACCACCATGCTGCCCGGGCAAAATTATCATTCCATAATTATCATCCATCTAAATTGTTTTCTTGTTCTTTTATTTCTTGTCTCACTCCTCAGGTTGGTACGAGGGGATTCGTCTGTCTGACGGCCAGAAAGGCTGGTTCCCTGTGAAGAACGTTCTGGAAATCACTAGTGAGCACATGCGACGGCGGAACCTGCGCGAACGTTACCGCGTCATACAGGCAGCCAGCTCCATGAGCGGCTCATGACCACACAACCCACAGATGAACACACACACAGACATTTTGGCTGTTTTACTGAATATGCCTAGAAGATAAAGAAGAAAGAGAAAAAGAGGAAGAGGAGGCGAGTCTTCATGATTAGTAATGATTGGTTTTAAGCCACAGAGACACTGATCACACTGCCGAATGCAATTTCTGTCTTATTAAAACATGTTCCTTTTACCTGAGTGTGTGTGTGTGTGTGTGTGTGTGTGTGTGTGTCCATGTCCATTTAGCTCATGTTAAGAAGTCATCAAGTCAATTACACTCACATTCCTTTCTAACCTATTGGGTGACTCATACACACCTCTCTCATTTCCCATCATGCCCTACTGAGTGAAACGGAGCAATGAACTGGAACTGGTTTCTGCGGTTCGGCTTTCACCGTGCCTCGTTGATCTGGAGCCGCTTCAATTCAAATCAAAGTCGCAAGCGAGCGTGAACAAAATGAAAAGAAGAACTCGGTGTATGTTGTGTTGACGTATAAAGTGTAAAGCTGTAGTGGCTGCATGAATAATTCTTGTTCTTTTTGCGTTTTTTTTAAACCTACAGAGTGTTCTGACTTTGCTGTGGTTGTTTCTCTGAGCAACAAACCAGAAACTAGGTGGCATGTTTGGTATTTCTATTTATATCTTATTTATAATTTGAAGGGAAAGAAAAGTGAAAGGGATTTATTACACAGAAAACAATGACCCGTCACTAAAGAGGAAACTGTCTCCATTTATTCATTAGAAATATGGGAAGAATCTTTTAGGATAATAATAATAATAATAGGCGCGGCACGGTGGCGCAGTAGTTAGCATGTCCGCCTTACAGCAAGAAGGTTCTTCGACTCCCGGGCTCGGGGTGTTTCTGTGTGGAGTTTGCATGTTCACCCTTGCTTGCATGGGTTTCCTCCAAGTACTCCAGTTTCCTCCCAAGAGTCCAAAAACATGCACAATTGGCTAATTGGGATTGTGAATGGTTGTGTGTGTGTTGGCCCTTCAGTGGTCTGGCGAGCTGTTCAGGGTGTACCCCGCCCTCTCCCAGAGTCAGCTGAGATGGGCACCAGCCTCCCTGTGACCCTAATTAGCATGAAGCGGCTTAGAGAAAGAATGAATGAGAGTAGCATGTACAGTGGCGTTGTTTTTCTGTTTTGTTGCCTTGCAACCTGGATATTTGTTATTATGAAGCAAACAAGAAATTGTTCCAAAATAACGGAAAACTCTGGCATGCAGAACTATTCAACCCCCAAAAGTCAGTACACTGTAGTTCCACCCTTGACAGCTTCTCTATGAGTTTGGCACAACAAGCCACTGGGATGTTTGTGCTGCTTCAGCTCCTTATTTCTGACCAGTTCCCCAACATCCCCACGGCATGATACTACCACCACCATGCTTCACTGTGGGTAAGGTGTTCTTGGGGTGATTAGAACTGTTGGGTTTGCACCAGACAGTGTTGTATTATAGTTAATCTGACCAGAGAACTTTCTTTTGTATGTTTGGTGAGTCTCCCACATGCCTTTTAACCAATTCTAAATGTACTTTGTCATTTTTCTTTCTTTAAGCAGTTTTTTTTTCCGGCCACTTTTCCATGAAACTGTGGAGTGTGGATAGATACACCAGTCTCCACGGTGGAGCTTCCCATTCCTTCAGGATTTCTTTTGGTTTGTTTGGCTGAATAATACCTCTTTCCATGTTCTCACCACTGTGATCGCTGTTGTCTTACACCGTGCGGTGATGGTGGGGATTGAACCGCTGACCTTCAGATCAGTAACCCATCGCCTTAACCACTAAGCCACCGCTGCCCAGAGTGAGAAGGTCTCGGTTTGAGTCCCGGGCACCCTTAGTTGGAGATGATTTTGTTGAATGTGGTTGTATTTAGTGCATTCATTGAGGAAGTGCAGCTCTGTCTGTATTTTATTTAGTGTGCACTCTGATCCAATGAGAGACAGTGAGAGATTCAATCAAGCACTGAGTGAGATCAACAGCACTCACCCCAGTATCAGGACTTTTATTTTGACATTCATTTGACGCCTCTGTGACTGTCACGCTGGCAATAAAGCCCCGCCCCTCAGCCTGGCCTCACTCCAAATACCTTCTTTTTGAATTTCCAGTGTATTAACTTCCTTAACAGACTCCATTCCTTCCTAACTTAGAGAAGTGCACTTATGGAGGGATTTGGGATTGGTCCAAGCAGCTCAGTCAGCGGTTAGGGAACTAAGCACTTACTACTTTACATATCTGGAATTGTTATTGATCACAGAAAAAAAAGAAAAAAGAAAAACACGACAAGATGGCTGGCAGGGTGAGTATATAACTTTTTACCAATTAATTCGAACAACATAACCGTTAAAACAGTATAGTTTACAGCACAGCTTGATTCGGAGGTATTCACTGTCTCTTGCTAACATGCTAGCTAACTTGTTTCCCGGAAGTTGACCTGTCTTGTGATTTAATGACGCGGCTTTAAAAGTTAAACTTTTAAATGTTTTACTTTGTTATTTGACGATAATAAAATACAAATTATGTTTAAATGTAAGCGTTTATTTGACAGTGAACGTAGTTAGTTATACTGATGCAGTTAAACAAACATGTAACGTGGCTAGCTGCTTAGTTACAGGCTGTGTCCCAAATGAGCGACTGTTGACTATAAAAAGGCAATAAAGACGATTAAAAATGGCGGTATATGCACCCTACCTAGTGCACTTTGTGTTTATCGTAGCACAGTTTGGGATCGAGTCATTATAAATATTATATTTTATATATTATAATTATAAATATATTATATTTTAAAAAATTTCAAAACGTTTCAAATAAAAAAAAGTCATTAATTTTGTGCATAAATTAAATCTTACTGTAAATACTAAAACTTTTAAAAAGTCACAAAAAATTTAAAAATATATACAGTTTAATTGAATTAAACTTTAACATGAACTCCTGTAAGCCATCAAGCACTATAAAAATCATATATTTTTTTAAAATACCAAGTAATTTAAAACATCTCGCCTTCATTAAAAATACAATAACCAATTAATATGCATGGTATGCAAATCAGACACACCCCCTGACCTTTGAACTTTACATGTTTTCTGCATGAATTTGTAGTTCAGTGGCAATAACACCACAAGAGGGTTTCAGTATCAGAGTCTCGATTTGCATACCATTATTTATTCAGATAGTTTCTATCTAAAATTAACGTTACCATGGCAACCACATTTTTCTTTTAAAGTCGAGAGGACCTTGACAAGCGACGAGACGTTTTCTGGAGTTTGGTGTTAAAAACATTTCCATTTGATTTGCATTTGAGGCGCACTTCTCGTAAATCCTCAAACATTTGACATTGGCTACGATGGCATTTCTTTTTTATTTATTGTTGAACACCAATGAAAAATAAAAAGAGGTTTTATGTTTACCTCTAATGTATTGGAACGTTCTTGATTATAAACACGTAATGATTATAAACAGCCTTGTGATTGGTTAACTGAGATAATTACATTCTCCAGTTACGTTGGGTGGCATAGTGGTTAGCACTTCGGCCTCACAGCAAGAAGGTCCTGGGTTTGAGTCCTGAGCTCGGCGAGGGCATTTCTGTGTGGAGTTTGCGTGGGTTTCCTCTGGGTACTCTGGTTTTCTCCCACATAAATGCACATTAGGAAAATGTTTGCTTCAAATTGCCCCTCGGTGTGAATGTAAGTGTGAATGGTTTTGTTTGTGTGTGTCTGTGTTGACCCTGTGATGATCTGCCGAACTGTTCAGGGTGTGCCCTGCCTTCACCCATTGTCGGCTGAGATAGGCTCCAGCCTCCCCGTGACCCTAGGATTAAGCATTTGGCAAATGAATGAGTGAGGGCTGGTTTCTAGTTTGGTTTCTGCTCTCTAATGACTTTTATTTTGCAAAATGTGCTATGTTATTGGTTTAATGTTCTTTTCAGACCATGAAAGCAGCCCGATGTCCGACGGACGAGCTCTCACGGACCAACTGTGTGGTAGCCAGTGAGAAGGACTATAAATCAGGACAGTGAGTATTATAATGTTATTACTAAACAAAATCCTGTTTCCTCTTTCGACATCATGTGCTTTTGTTTATTGTATTTTAGGCATGTGATGATCAGGACCACGCCCACACACAAATACGTGTTTACAGTGAGGACGCATCCGAGCGTGGAGCCTGGAACCATTGCCTTCAGCTTACCCCAGGTACAACACACACACACACACACACATTTTAGAAAAAGAGGGTCTTGAGCTGTGTTCAGGATCCAGGATGGTTTTGAAGGATTTTTTTTGAATGGTGTGATAGGGCATGGAGGCAGCAATTACCCAGAATGCACCAGGGTAAAATATAGCACTCAAAAATAACAGCGGGACAGGCCTGAAGGGGGCGCCATAATTCTACATCATTTGCCACGATAATCCATGTAAAGATGAGATTGCACAACCTTGGTGGAGGTCTGCACCCTGAGTGCATTTCTACCACTATTTTGAAATATGTATGTGATTTTGATAAGTAAGAATATGTGATTATGGATGGTTGTGTCTATCTGTGTAATATATGTAATATGGTGTTTTGTGTGTTTGTATATTAGGGTTTTACTGGTATACTAGTGTTTTAACAATGTGGGACAATTTTAACTTTACTATTGTATATTGGCCATGTTAAATTATTGTGACACTTCATACATAAACTCCAAATATAGATTATGAGACAGATAACTCTTACAGATAAGTAAATATTTACTACTATCAACACGGCCAAAGTTTAGCCCCTAGGTGCCAAATCTAGCACGCGAGACTATAACACACATGAAACTGGATCAAACTTTTCTTGAAAAGGGTCTGCAACAATGAGAAGCACAACAAACATACAAAGAGGCTCAAGCCCTGCGAGTTCATTCATTTTCTGAAGCACTTAATCCTAATTAGGGTCGCGGGGAGGCTGGCGCCCATCTCAGGGCAGAGTACACCCTGGACAGCTCGCCAGGCCATCGCAGGGCAGCGACACGCTGACGGCAGTGCAAAACTCTTTACGAAAATCAGCAATGGTTCTTTTACATTTTTGTCAAATTTACCATGTAGCCTGTTTCTCCCATATGGCACAAAATATAAACCTGGCAAGAATTCAGTTCAAAACTTAGAAATATCTATCTGAGTGTGTGTGTATTAGTTAGTATAATTCAATATGATATACACTATATAGATGTAATTTTATTCTTGTGTAAAGCCTGTACAGTATATAAAAAGGGAAAATGATGATAATCCCTGCACATTATTATTATTATTATTATTATTATTATTATTATAATTAAATGAATTAATTCATGTAGTAATCAAAGCCTAAATCACGTTTCCTGTCTGGGTGTCCGCTGGTCATTAAAGGAAATCGGAGACCTTACCTAAGCGAACACCCCTGTGCCATGCGTGAGTTGCTCCTTGCACGTGCCTGGTGCCCTGCGTAACACCGCCCACCCACTGGAGACCAGGCCCCCTTTCCATATATGGTAAAGGACTCTGGTCTCGACACTCGCTTTTTCCTTATAGGGAAACGCTGATTTATTTAATGTAAAATATTGACAACGTGAACGCGTGAAGGCACCCGGGTGTTAGAAAACCACTCGCAGTATCCTTTTCGTTCGCTTCATCAACAGCATCAAGAGAATCGTTCTAATTTTGAGACCGATTTCCCGTAAAAGGTGTAATTTCTTGAAGAGTTTTGTTCGTAGTAAAAGTCTTGCGTGTTTCTTTATTTGGAATCGATTGGTTTTAGAGTGTTGAAGGTATTTTCAGTGCGACGTCGTGCTTCGTTTTAAATATAATTGTACAGATATAGTAAGTATCCCAGCAGACCCCCTGAGTGTGAGACTGACTCATTTAATCTGGATCCCACTTCTCCCTTGTGTATAAAACCTGATCTCTACCTTATAGCCGTGTGGTGTTTGTTAGAGTCTCATCATGTTTCTCTTACTGTCTTTTCTTTACCTGCTTCTCGTCCTGCATCTGTAAAAATGAGAGCAGCCGGAACTCTCAGGTACAGCAGGAGAACCTTCTCCCCCAACTCTGATTTATTTATTTTTTTAACAGTAATATCATCTGTCTGTCTGTCTCTCTCTTTCATTTTTTGTCTTTCTCTGTCTGTCTCTCTCTTTCTCTCTATCTCTGCCTGTCTCTCTTTCTCTTTCTATCAGTTTGTCTGTCTCTCTCTGTCTCTCCCTATCTGTCCATCTGTCTGTATCTCTCTCTCTGTCTGTCTCTCTCTTTCCCCATCTCTCTGTCTCTCTCTATCCATCACTCTCACTGTTTGTCTCTCTCTCTCTGTGCCTGTCTCTCTGTATGTGTTTGTGTGTGTGTCTCTCTCGCTCTCTCTCGCTTCAAACACACCTATAGTGATGTTTAAGGCTCGATACAGTAAAGTAAACTGAAATTGTTTGTGTAAATGAACGTTGTTTTGGTGTCTTTTCTTTTGAAATGAAAGGACGTTTCAGTCCTCAGCGAGTGTTTTGTCTTTGCTAGAAGATTTTCTGCTCAGTTTAGTTCAGCGGGTGGTGTAGTGAGGGATGAATTTCAGTAAGGACTGAGGATGTGAGTTGGGGTATGCGCTCATGCTGCGATTTGGGCGGAGTCCAGACAGCTGGATGAGCGATGATGATGATGGTATGCAGTGTCAGTCAAGGTGTAATCCTTCAATCATTCAGTCCTTCCATTAACATGCTTTCGAAGTACATAGAAAATAAAACACATTTCTGACACTGAGAGTGAATAGAGAAATGACTCCTTTTCTTATTTCACCCGTTGTACATCTTGTTTTCTTCTCCTCGATCTTCACTTCATCACGCCATGTCTCATCTTTCACCTGGATTAAGATAGCGTTGTCCTGAATGCATGCTCTCGTTGGTGTTGTTTATCCTGCTCTCCTGTTATAACTCGTACTGGTGTAAATGATGGTTCCTTTTTCTGTTTGTTCCTCCAGAGGAAATGGGCAGGTCTCTCTCTCAATCAAGACGTTGAAGGTAAAAATCCTCATTAGCTTTATTTACTTGACTATAGTGTCTGAAATTCTTCTCTCGAGAGGTTGTTGCACGTCGGTGTGAGTCAAGTTAAACTCGGTGATTTGTGCACGTCTCTACTCACTACATACTGTACTACTGTGCTGGAGAATAATGTGTGTACATAGAACCCCACACTAATCCTGATCCGCACTAAACCCCCAAAAATGTTAGAAAGTTAAATGTTCCCTCAGCTTAAAAAAGGTTGAAAAGTTAAGTGTCTCATAACCCCGAAAACGGTGGGAAAATTAAATCTTCCCTCTCCCAAAAGAGGTGGAAAATTAAATCCTCTCAAAAAGGGTGGAAAATTAAATCTTCCCTCACCCAAAAAAGGTGGAAAACTAAATCTCCCCTCTCCCAAAAAGGGTGGAAAATTTAATCCTCCCAAAAAGGGTGGAAAATTGAATCCTCCAAAAAAGGGTGGAAAATTAAATCCTTCCAAAAAGAGCAGAAAATTAAATCTCCCCTCTCCCAAAAGAGGTGGAAAATTGAATCCTCCCAAAAAGGGTGGAAAATTGAATCCTCCCAAAAAGGGTGGAAAATTGAATCCTCCAAAAAAGGGTGGAAAATTAAATCCTCCCAAAAAGGGCAGAAAATTAAATCTCCCCTCTCCCAAAAGAGGTGGAAAATTAAATCCTCCCAAAAAGGGTGGAAAATTGAATCCTCCAAAAAGAGGTGGAAAACTAAATCTCCCCTTTTCCAAAAGAGGTGGAAAATTAAATCCTCCCAAAAAGGCTGGAAAATTAAATCATCCAAAAAAGGGTGGAAAATTAAATCTCCCTCACCCAAAAAAGGTGGAAAATTAAATCTCCCCTCAACCAAAAAAGGTGGAAAATTAAATTTCCCCTCACCCAAAAAAGGGGGAAAATTAAATCTTCCCTCACCCAAAAGGGGTGGAAAATTAAATCTCACCTGACCCTAATTAGGTGGAAAATTAAATCTTCCCACACATGAAAAATTCCTTCACCCCAAAAAAGGTATAAAATTAAACCTCACCAACTCTCTTACCCCAAAAATGGTGGAAATTAAACTTACCATCACCCAAACTTTTTGCCTCTTTAGTTTTGTGCTAAAGCGAAAAGGTTAAAATACCTGCCGGATACTGATGGTGTATCCCACCCAAAATCTTTTGATGATCCAGAATGGCTGCCCTAAGACCCATCACTGAAGATCTGCCTGTGCTTTAAAGGACTCAACCCTGTGGTTTTTGTTTTGCAGTCAGCATTTACAACTTCGACATGTCCAAACAGTACATCGGAACGGTGAGTCTGGAGATCGACTTCCTTCAGAAGAAGAACGCAGACAGTAACTCTTACGACTCGGACAAGATGGCCATCGAGTTCATCCAGAGTTTTAACTCTCAGGCGTTCTGCTCGGGTCAGCAGGTACAGAAGAGCGTCAGTCACGTGCGTGCGCTGTGTAGTGTGACGTCATCGCTTTGACCCAGTTCCATTTTGTTTGTGTTTTTTTTTTTTTTTAGTTCGTGTTCACCTTCGCTGATAAATATTTTCTGCTGGTAATCAAAGGCATGGAGGCGATGGACCCCAGCATTCTGAGGGGCGAGCGAAGCTCCAGCAAGAAAAACATGGTAACTGTGAGCTACACGTCTTCTCACCGCACCCAGATACGCCGCTCTGGAGTGGTTTCGTGCTGTTGATCAGCTGACCTACAAAAAAAACCCCAGATTTCAGAAAATCATGTAGAATTAATTAATTATAGTTTTCGAAAAGGGTCAATTTTAAATAATAATTATTTATTATTTTAAAAAATGATAGCACCAATGAAAAGGATAATAATCATCATCATGATAATAGTGTTACAGAGTGTGTAATTATAGTGATGTGTGAGTTCCAGATTATTATGCAAGTCAAGCCAAAAATAAAGAAAATGAAATTTAGAGCAAACATAAAACAGAAATTTATTAAAAAATTTTTTTTAATTATGTATTATTTATTAAAAATTATTGAAAAAGCATTTCATTAACAATGTTTTTAATAATTACTATAAAAACATTATATATTTATTAATTATTATATATGCCCCCGCGACTCGACCCCCTGGAAGAAGATGAATGATATTCTACAATATTCAAAAAGATTTAAATAAAGTTCACTTCACATGTTGATAAACCCACCTGTATTCTGTACGACTTTAACCAGCCTGGAATCAACAGAGGGTTTAAGGTTCTTGATAGGATTGGAGTCAGTTTTCTTGCTCTCCAGAG
>JAOUQZ010044026.1:0-12139 GCA_028564935.1 Neosilurus hyrtlii | reverse complement strand
GAGAGAGAGAGAGAGAGAGAGAGAGAGAGAGAGAGAGAGAGAGAGAGAAAGAGAGAGAGAAAGAAAGAGAGAAAGAGAGAGAGAGAGAGAGAGAGAGAGAGAGAATCACCTGAAAATGTACATTCAGTGTTCTGGCCCCATTGCAAATGTTACCACAAGAACAAACAAACTTCTGACCAAAAGACCTGCAGATACAGATAGAAAGTGTGAGAGGGTCGCTGTTGATGGTGAAGCTGTGAGTGTAAGAGAGATGAAGTGGTGATGATGTTTACTTTCACACTGAATAAGACCTGAAAGTGGTGTTTTCCATGCCGCTGTTGCTCAGGAGGTTGTTCTGAAGGTACAGCTCTCTCAGGTGAGGCAGGTTCTCCAGTGCACCTGAAGGAATCCTCTCCAGTTTGTTATTCTGAATGAACACATTACCCAGAAAACACTTTTAGAGGAGAAAGATGAGCCGTGGTCATCTGAACTAGCCATGATAAAAACCCTACAGCAGGATGGTTTACAGGTGACCCACCAGCTTGCTTCCAAAAATATTACATACCAGTGCTGCTAAGGATTCTCCCACCTGACTCGTCAAAAACAATGGGTTGTTTTTCATGTCATGTCACTGACCACACCATTTCTGTGGCTATTTCTCGCTATCTAGTCTCTAATCATGAAACTAAAGATAGACACGCCCACTAGAGGGCAGTAAAGAGGTTTGAATGATGTTGATGTTGCTAACGAGTAGAAATCTATGACTGGGACTCAAAGAGGACATAATAAGCTGAGCTGTCTGGGAGAGAGGGGCTTACTCTCTTTCCCCATTCCTTGACACGGTGATGCAAGTCAATCTGTGAGCTCATGTATGTAGAAGAAGGTAGATAGTACTCTCCTCCGAGTGTGTTGCACTGCCAGAGGAAGCACATGCTGACCTTCATTCTGCCCAGGTTGGCCGAAAATTGGATTTTAAAAAGCAGAGGAAGGAAGCAGAGTAGAAAAATTCCCTTCAGGGGTTTAACTGTAATGCTAGCCGAGTTGCAATTTAGCAAGCTAGCATGCTCTGAACAACTACTGTCAAGTGTTGCATTAGCTTAGCAATAAGCTACATGGCTGAGATAACAAAGGAAAAGTGTTGTTAACTGTGCTAGTAGGTGCTGATACTCTTTGCTCAGCTCAGTGACCAGTTCATGGGCGCTACCTTCAAATGAAGTCGGAAGAGTGCGCGTGGCAGGCCGACAGGGATGTAACGCAGGAAGTTGCTGGACAGGATTAACACCTCTAAGTTGTTTGAACCGTTGAACATTCTCTCGGGTAAACCTGCGTTGGTCAGCTTGTTGTTGTGCAGGTACACAGACCTGAAAATAACCGTGGCAACAGATAAACGTACTCAGGTACACGTACTCAGATCACTTTAAATAGGAAGTAGGAAGAGATTAACGTACTTGAGTCTTGGTTTCTGGCCAAACGTGTTGGGATAGATTGTCATTAGCTGGTTTGCGGCAAAGTCGGCGCTAACCAGCTTTGGTGGAAGATAGCTAGGTGCCGCTATGAGCTATGAAACAGATTTATGTTAAAACAACCCCACAAAAAAAATCACTTTCACTTTTCTACAAGGAAAAAAAATACACTTTGGTGGTGAGACAGCAGGGATCAGAAAAAAAGAAACTTGAAGAAATAGATGATTAGGAGGAAAAGAAACTGCAGGTAATTAACAGCTAACTACCAAATAGTTAACAAGAGCACTCAACGACCTTAAGCCTCCACCAAGCTAAACAAAATGTAAAAAATCTCGCTATGAATTCTTCAAAACATTCCCATATCCCGAATTTGCTCCAGATCATATAATTGAGTCTTTTGTTTCCAAAGCTCCGCCTCTGGTAGGAATTTCAGGAAAATCCAAACACACTTTTTTGCGAAATCCTGCTAACAAAGAAACATCACCTTCCTGATGGAGGTAAGGGATAAGAAAAAGTAGTCATCCTGACATATTTGGCCTTTAAATTCTCCTATTCTTTTTACTTTCCAACAGAATTCCACACTGTGCTTCTGCCAAGATTAAGGAAACACCCCATTGCTTTTCCTTTAGTTCTTTTACTTTGTTCTAAATCCGTTACAGATACCAGGTGGATTAAGGCGCCTAGCTGGCACACGCCGTATCAGAGACGACCCCGGGGTCAGCGTGTTAAACTCTGCTGTTCTATAATCAGTAAATAAAAACGTGGAGTAATACGATGGCGCCATGGACGGAGAATTGTTGTCTCATAACCAACAAAAACACAGAGCTTTATTTCCCATCAGTGAATTTCCAAACAAATGTGGGAATGTGTTCCGAGGTTTCAGCAGACACTGAGCTGAGCGGCGGCCAAAACTGGGACATATTTTGAGGCTGCGACCTGATTTTTCTCTTTAATCTCCTGAATCAGGGCAAAAGAATGAACCTCAGCACAAACGTTTGCACTGTCGTTGTTATGTTGAAAGCTGAAAGAACTTTTTAGTTTAGTTTATTTATTTTTTATTTTTTACTAAATTTGGGTCAGCAAACAAAAAAAACAACTTTTGTCGTTTGGATGAAGAGTCGAGTTACTGAGCTGTAGCACTTCTAAACTTTCTTTAAACACCATCTTTATGTGTTCAGAGATTGTTAGCAGTAAGCTAGCTATTAGGTCAGCTTTAAGTGCTAAGCTAGCCATTGCTAGCTTACTGTGGATCACAGTGCTAGCTCAAAGGATCACTGTGCTAACATTAGCCAGTCAGCTAGTTAAATTTTTTTTTTCTTCTTTTTTTTTTCATTTTCTGAATTGCTTATTTCTAAATATGGTCGCAGTGGAAGCTGGCGCCCATCTCAGCCCTTCTTTTTTTTGTTATATAAAAAGAATTATAACTTAATAGGATTTCCTGTGTGACCTTTCACCTTAGGGTCATGTTTTAATTTTATTAGCATGCTAATGTGCAAAAAACATCAAACTCGAGGCAGAGTCTTGTATTGAGTTCAAGCGAACGTAGCAAACAGAGCTCGCGAGATCAGAAACACAAGATGGATTTCAACAGGTCAGTATGATACGACTCACAAATTTACAAAACATTTTTTTAAAGAACATAAAACTCTCTACAGCGAAGCAGAAGCTAACGGAGCGTTTTTAATAACGATATTGTGGAGGGGAGTTTAAAAACGTTGCAGGGATAATGAGGTGACCTCTGTACATTATCTCACGTATCACACCACTACGTACTAAAGAAACCAATTATCTAACATCAAGTGCAGAGTTTTTTTTCATTATCTAATTTAAAATGAGTTTAATTGATTTAAATATAATTTTATTGTTTACACTAATGACCCACTCCAGAGCAGTAATCCATTATACATATATAACACATCGCTGGATGACATCACTGACCAATCAGAATCGAGTATTCAGATGGCCTGTGTAGTTATGTGATTGATTGCATAGCTATGTGTTTGTTTCTACACAGATTTTTTTATTCATTTAAAACCTTTGAAATGTAAAACGATGTGATGTGTTATTTGTTTGTTTATATAATGGCTTCTTATCTCACCTTATTATTCGCCAAGTATAAGTAACTCAGCTGCCCCAGAGCTTCAAACCCCTCATCCTCGAGTCCTAGAATCACACACTCACACACACGCACACATCTCGATTAACTCTAAGTGAAGTCTAAGTAAAGTATGCATGTCCATGAGGACATTAAAAGCCCTCACTAACGAAACACAAATAATAAGATTAATCATGTTTACATTCAGCCAGCAGTGGTTAACATGTCCACCCCAAAGCAAGAGGGTTCTGGGTTCCAATCCTGGGCTTGGCGAGGGGGTTCCTAACGTGGAGCTTGCATATTCACTTTGTGCTCGCATGGGTTTTCTCGGGGTACTCCGGTTTCTTTCCGCAGTCCAAAGACATGCTGTTCCAGATTGCTTCTAAGTGTGAGTGTGATTGGCTGTGTGTGTGTGTGTTGGACTGGTGAGCTGTTCAGGGTGTACCCTGCCTTCACCCAGAGTCAGCTGAAATAGGCTCCCGCCTCATTGTGACCCTAGTAGAATTAACCGGCTCAGACAATGAACTCATGAAATAACTCTCAAGTATTTATAAATTTATAGGGTGTAAACCCTAAGTGGTGGCTTAGTGGTTAAGGCGATGGGTTACTGATCCAAAAGTCAGTGGTTCAATCCCTGCTATCATCAGTGTTGGGCCCTTGACCCTCAATTGCTCAGTTATATAAAAATGATAATTGTAAGTTGCTCTGGATAAGAGTGTCTGCCAAATGCCAATTCCACTGTAAAAATGTGCAATACAAATAAAAAAATAATACAACTGGATTGGATTAAATCTGGGCAGCATGGTGCTGTAGTCGTTGGCACATCCATCTCACAGCAAGGGGGTCCTGGGTTTGAGTCCCAGGTTCAGACATTTCTGCGTGGAGTTTGAAAGCTAACCTCTGTGCTTGTGTGGGGGTCTGAGGACATGGACATTAAGCTAATTGGCTGTTTCAAATTGCCCCCAGGTGTGAGTGTGAGTGTAAACGGTTGTGTGTCGGTTGGCCCGTGACGGTCTGGTGAACTCTTCTTTCTTTTTACAGTCAATGGGTGAACCATTCAGGGTGTACCCCAACTTTGCCCAGTGTTGGTCGAGATAAGCTCCAGTCTCCCTGGTAGGATTATGTGGGTCAGCAAATGAGTGAGTGAGTGAATTAAACACTGCCAGTCTAATAGTCAGTATTAATTCTAATCTTTTTTAGTTTTACTTTAATAAGTGTTTCTTGGGACAAGTTACACTTCCCATGTCATTTTACTTATTTTATTTAAGACACTATCCCTAATAATAACCATGTGCCTTCTCTTAATGGCAAGATTTATTTTGTATTTATAAATGTTGCTCTTGAAATACCTTGAAACTCCTCTGCAGTAAAATGACTACGATTAAAATAATGATTTTGAGCACCATTAATCCCCGGAACATTGCTGAAATTTATATATACACTTAAAGGAAGAGGATTGAAACCAGTGGTCAGTAAACACCGTTCGATTTTTTTAAACCAACACAGTGACCTTGGACCAAATATAGTGCAGCCGTGACCTACTTCACATATCGTTTGGACTACACCACAGGCCTTCCTGCAAAATGTTTTATTTAGTTCAACTGAGTCCTCTATTATCTGATGAATAATGAGATCTTAGAGTCATAGAACTCAAGAACTCCTTAAACAACACACAGAAAAAACATGGAGAGGAAAATCTAATTCAAAAGGGAAGCCGGGAAAAAAGCACAGAAAAATAAAGAATATAAACATTTACATGCACTGAAAAGATAATTATGAGCAGATCACGAATAAGAATGTGACAGTCGTCATGATTAAAAGTGCACTTCTCAGGGTAGGTACAAGTACTACAGTATTCATGTGACACACACAGTCTGTATGGGCCCCTGAGTGATATTTTTTTGTTGATATTTTGATAAATAGTCTGTAGGAGACCATCAGTGAGAAAAAAATTGCTGTATTTTATAATTAGTATATAATACACAGTAATGGAGCAATCTGATTGGTTTGCTATGAGGGGATTAAAAACCTGTATCCCAACTGGATAATTCAAGTTTTTCTGTCATGGTCACAGGAAGCAGGAGGCGACGTCATTATATTAAAAATGTATAAAATATAAAATAAATGAAATCCCGTTTTAGTTTGTTTGTCTTATGTACTTTATCTAGTGTAAAAACACCTTTACCGAGCGTGGTTTACTTATCTTTTCACGTAGTAGGTACTAAACTCACTAAAATGAGGCTAAACAGATGCTGTTTGCTGCATTGCACTTATCTCCTGATCTGTTTCTGTCGTGGTTAAAATATGTAAAGATAAAACCAGTAAAAGAGACGCCGTTACACAGCTGTTATGCACCTGAGTGCAGGTGCATTCGGAACTTACTGCTCTGGTCATGATTCAAATGTAATTTTTAAAGTAAACCTCATTTTAGTGTACTTTTTTGCTCATGTTTCCATGTAGTATAAAATAAAACAATAATTTGCCCTTATGCTCAGCGGATGTTGCTCCATGTTCTGCCTCGTGGACTATTCAGCGACAACCACCTCACCTTCGGTCCATAATTGTTAATTAGTTCATGAGTGTTGGGCTGAAATAAAACGCTATAATCAAGTCAATACAGGTAAGTTTGCTGCCTTAGCAAAAAAGGTGGAAAAACCGCTGCCATATTTTGGTATTTATATGTAATACGTTCTGTTCCACATTGTGTTCTAAGGCAAAATCATAATATCACTTCAATAAGCAAAAAACAAACAAACAACTGGATTCACAGAAAAAAAATTTTGTGAGTGTTGCGGTACTTTGTGTAAAGGTTTGCTTTATAAGGCCTGTTTTGGCTGCCCGAGTTCCAGTACTTTAACACAACCATGCTAACTTGACAACTTAGGGAAAATTCCTCACTTACTCACTCACTTGCCAAGTCGCTTAATCCTAATTGTGCCACGGGGAGGCTGGAGCCTATCTCAGCCGACATTGGGCAAAGGTGGGGTACACCCAGAACATCTCATCAGACCATCGCAGGGCTAACACACACACACACACACACAACCATTCACACACATTCTTAGCTAGAGGCAATTTGGATGCACTAATGTGCATGCCTTTGCACTATGGGAGGAAACCGGAATACCCGGAGGAAACCCACACTAGCACAGGGACAACATGCAAACTCCACAGAAATGACGAGCCAAACCTAACCATAAACCAAAGGTGAACTTAATGGAATTTCAAACAAAAATGCTTTCTGCCGTTTTTTTTTTTTTTTTTTTTTAATCAACAGTGCCAATTATAACATTATCCTTTGACGTTAGATAAGGCAGGGTTTAGGAGGTTGTGAGAATTTCCAGGCATGGATCCATGTGTCCACTTTACTGAGCTCTCTGTTGTGTACGCAGGTTTAAAATCGTCACGGCTGCCTGGTGACTATATAAAGGCAAACTTTTGTGATATACATCTGAGTGAATCTCTTAATCATCATGAAGACCCTCTGTTCTGTTCTCCTGGTAGTGTTTGGCTTTACCATTGGTAGGTACAAGCTGTGACTTGTTATTTATAATCCGAAGTTAGAAAATCAACAATGTGGACTAATAATAGATCTCTACTACTACAAATAATAAAGGGGTGCTGGAGTTTTGTGTTTGTGAAATAGTCTAGGTGGTCTATTAGGGTTTTTTTTTTGGTCTTGTACTCTGGAATTTCCATATTGGAGGGCACAAAAAAAAGAAATTTGTGTTGTACATATTCCTGATTAATAATAAACATGAAAAAAATTAAAATTTTCCATTGTGTAATTGTTGTCTAGAAATCTTTCATACAAATTAATGGTTACCTCTTTGTGTAGTACAACACAGTGTTTGTATTATAATAGTCTTGGTGGTAGGGACACTGGCTTGTGACCATGACTAGATTCGGAATCTTTCTGAAAAAAATTCATGAATGTACAGCGTAGGTTAGCAAGCTACAGCGCATTTGTATTTACCTGAGATTTTTTTTTTTGTCTTTAATTTAGCTCAAGCAATGGACTACAGGGCCCTGTGGCAATTCAGGGCTATGATCATCTGTGTACAGCCCTCAAGCTGGCCAGTTCTAGAATACAATAACTACGGCTGCTACTGCGGTTTGGGTGGCAAAGGAACCCCCCTGGATGAGCTGGACAGGTTGGGAACTAATTTTTTATTTTTTTTTTTTGCTTTGCCAAAGTCATAATTGTTTGCGATACTTTGGATGTGGTTAAAATATGGATCTTATACGTTTCAAACATTTTTGGGATATGTGAGTGTGTACAGATCACCAAGACACACCAGCCAGTCTATCAAAGAAACAAAAACGTCTGAGCCAAAAACGAGAAATTCTAGAGAGTACAAGTATTCTAGCACACCAATAATTATATACACTTATGGGCACTTTGCACTAAATTAAGTCTGGAAACATCAGTGACACATTAGCAACACAACATTTACTGCTAACACATTAAACAGCATATCCTTAACTTTTTTATTTCTCTTAACATCACATTGATTTGTGAGTAATAACATTCATTCATTTTCTAAGCCGCTTAATCCTAATTAGGGTCGCTGGGAGGCTGGCGCCCATCTCAGCAGACTCTGGTCAAGGGCAGGGCACACCCTGGACAGCTCGCCAGGCCATCGCAGGGCCAACACTCACACAACCATTCACACTCACACCTAGGTGCGATTTGGCACAGCCGAGTAATAATTTTTTTTTTTATATTAGAAAATAGCAAATCTGATTGGTATTTAGGGGTAAAATAAGAAAATTCCACAAATTTGAATCAGATATGGCTCAAAGGGCCCTGCAGAGAAGGCTATCAGTCATATCTAATTATTATCACTTTTAATTATGGCTTTAGTTTAGCACCTTCGCATCAAGAAGGTCATGGGTTTGAGTCCCGGGCTCAGCAAGGGCATTTTTATACGGAGTTTGCATGTACTCCCAGTGCTTGCGTGGGTTTCCTCTGGGCTTCCCCGTTTCCTCCCAAAGTCCAAAAACATGCATATTTACTAACTGTTTCAAATTTCCCCGAGATGTGATTGGTTGTGTGTGTTGGCCCGGCAGTCGATTGACGAGCTGTCCAGGGTTTTCTCCACAATCACCCAGAGTTGGCTTGAAATAGGATGGACAGAATTACGACTTTATCCTGATCATGGTAGACCCAGAACCTATTCCTGGAACAGAGTGAGTGGGAAATTCACCCTACAGTAGATGGGATGGCAGTCCATCACATGACACCTTATATTCATATATTTTCACAATCATTCACAACCAGAGGCAACGATTTTTAGTCAGTGCATCTTCTGGAAGGTTTTTTGGAAGTTGGAGGAAACCGGCAAACCTTTGAGAAAACACATGGACACAGGAAAAAAAAAGTGAAACACCAGTAACTCAAGCTTGAGATGGACCTGGGGACCCTGGATGTGTAAGACAGCAAAGCTAGTTGTTGGGCCACCATTTTTTAATTTATTTGTTTATTTTATTTTGCTATACTGTATTAATCCTGCAAGGGAAATTATTGCCTCTGTATTTAACCCATCCAAAGTGAGCACACACACTTAAACAGTGAGCACACCACACTCGGATCACTGGGCTGCCACACACACTGGGGACACCCGGAGAGCAGTTGGGGGTTAGGTGCCTTGCTCAAGTGCACTTCAGCCATGAAGGTGGAGGAAGGGAAGGTGCAGCCCACTCCCCCACCATCACACATTTTCCCTACTGGTTCGGGAATCAAACCAGTGACCTTTCGGTCCCAACGCTGCTTCTCTAGCCATTAGGCTACAGCTGCCCAGCCACTAACACAAAGCATTTTGCATCCATTCAGTGTTTATGGTATTGGAAATACTTCTTTTTGGCAAAACTTACTGGTGGAAAAATGACCAAGGCTTACTGAATTACACACTTCTCTTTAATTACAGATGCTGTCAAGTTCATGACCAGTGCTACAGTGATGCCAAGCAACATGACGCGTGCTGGCCAATCCTGGACAACCCTTACACTGAGATCTATTCCTATAGTTGTGACAAAGCCAATAAGAAAGTCACCTGCAAGAGTGAGTGATAATCTAAAAAAAAAACATCCTTTCAACTCAGAAGAAGTACAGAGTGAACAATGCAAGTGTGTTCTTTAATGGATTATTTCTTTTATTTCTTACTCAGGCAACAATGATAGGTGCGAGATGTTCATCTGTGAGTGTGATCGGAAGGCTGCTGAGTGCTTTGCTGTGGCTGAGTATCATGAGGAAAACAAGAACGTGTCCAGTGATCGCTGCAAATAAATTATACATCATTTACTCACCATAGCAACCACCGGAGCGAATTAGGATTAGCACTAGACGCTGGTCAACAATTCATTTGAAAATGACATGACATGTGCTCCAAGATCTCTTGGCAAATACCTTTTGCTTACATACTTCATCTAATGAAAACATTCACCCAAACAATACTTAATAAATGATACCCTGGCATCACAACAACATTCTTTTGTTTTAATGCACGGAATACCATTAAACCTACCTGTCACATGGTCTAACAAATACATACCATATGTATCACAGCATATAGGACATTCTTCAGCTATACACAGTTAATGTGTGTTATTGTAGCATATGTTTCTATGCATATGTGTTATTGTAGGATATGTTTATCCTTACTTTAAGTAAAAACCTCCACTGGCTGGAAACAAAACAAAATAAACAGGAAAAATACAGCACCCCTGCTGGACCTGCTGTAATATTACACCTCCCAAAAAAGTAATTTCAAAATGTTAAACAATCCTTTTAAAAAATATCCTGGATCCAGAATCATCCCCAAAAAGTAAAGGAGCAATATTTGGGCTACACTTTATCCCTCCAAAAGATCTAGGAAAAAAGGTGTGTGTTCATTCATTCAAATTCTTTTGAAAATTAATGCGTCATTTTTATGCAAATAGGTTGTGTGGGCATTATCCATCCATCCCTCTGTATTTCTATTATTTAGTTCTTATCCAACAGGGTTGTGGGGCCAATGCCCACCAAGTTTGTGCGAGAAGCAGGGTTAAAGCCTGAACAGGTCGCCAGACTATCACCGGGCTAACACCAAGACAAATAACCATTCACACTCACATGACCAGTAGGTCACTAGCACTTGGTAGCAGGCTACAATAAATAATAAGAAAGAAAAGAACACAGCAAGACCTATGCATGAGCACCCGAATCTAACACACCATAAGTAGGAAAATGGACTGCATTAACATTTCCGAAGCCAAATCAAGATCACGATGAGATACTTGAGAGAATCAGATGATAAATATTTTGTTAGTGATGTTTCAAGTTCCAAGTTTTTCTGTCATGTACAGGTAACAATGAAACATCACTACCGGCAATGAAATTAAAGTACAGCAGGTATGATCATTCTGCAAAGACAGTATCTATGGCAAGTCCACAAGCGAGAACTCTGTCCCTCAGCTTAAATTTAGAAAAGGGAAACCCAGCAGATCTCTTTATCTGCACCAAAAAGATGTGTAAAAACATATCTTTATAGAGTGTGTTTTACTGTTGATTCTATGTAGTATATATTCGGAATGAGTAGACTTAAAGGACATGAGTAGAACATGCAAGCTCCACACAGCCCGGGAGTCAAATCCAGGACCTTCTTGCTGTGAGTGGACGTGCTAGACATTACGCCATCATCTTTTGTTTTTTTTTTTAAACCATGTTTCAGTGGCCACCAGCACACAGTGTTAAGTCAGTGACGTTCACATACAGTAATAACACATCGCTCTGAGATGAAGCAACACTTAGTCTCACAGAGATGTGAGAATTTTTAGCATTTAATCCATATGTGAACATGTTCTTACATGACGTTGTCTGTTATCTTGGGAAGGTAAACATTTCAAGGCTGGGTTGGGGCTACATAAAGAAGAATCCACTGAGCTGTGAATGTAAGGGTAAATCTCTCCACTGGAAACCATGATAATCCTTCGCTCCATCATTCTGCTGCTACTTGCTGCCAATTCTAGTAAGTGCAACTGACTTTAATTTCAAATTCAAATTCATTAAATAATAAAATGAAAAAAGAAATAAATGTACAACATTGACTGGCAATACTTTAAGTTGCCTTTTATAAATTTTTGGTTTCCTGAATGGCTTTTAAATGCTAAATAAAAAAATATAAAAAATAATGGGATAGTCTTTGTTTTTATTACCTCCACCAGGGAGGTCATATTTTACCTTCAGTTTGTGTGTATGTTTGTCAAATAATTCAAATATTTATGTGCAGATTTTCATGAAATATCGACCAGAGGTTTGGATTTTAAAAAGTGAATCTGATCAAATTCTGGATACAGGGATTTGTTTAAAGGATTCTTTAACATGGTGACATACAACAATTTTTGGCATTTCGGTTCATATCAGGGATTGCTGGGCTTGGACTTGGTTCTACAAATGAAATAATTATTAAGCGCAGCATTCATAAGAAAAAACTGAATTCAAACAGATACAAAATGAATTGATATTTAACATTTATTGTCCTGATTAAGGGCGGCACGGTGGCGCAGTGGTTAGCACGTCCGCCTCACAGCAAGAAGGTCCTGGGTTCGATTCCCAGCTCGG
>JAOUQZ010044025.1:0-12139 GCA_028564935.1 Neosilurus hyrtlii | reverse complement strand
TCCACCCCCTTCGAAAGTGTTATTTTTATGCGGTGTATTTGGGAACACCCACCTCTACTTGTGTAATGGTTGATCTGTCCAACTCGTGGAAACAGGTTTTTTGAATGTTTGTCGAACAGGCACTGGCACCTTTTTTAGGTCAACATTGAGCCCAGATCTGTGAGGTGAGACAAAACATGTTTTCTTAACGTTCTCCACACCGAAGTATTTTCAAAAGCTGCATTTCCAGTCGCCGGTTATGTTGGAGTGGAACATCGGGAGACAAAATTGCTTCAATTCATGCCTTTCTTGTGCACAAAAACAAACAAACAAACAAAAAAACAGTATTCCTCTATATTTTTGAAACCCAACAGTGGAACCTTTTTACTTCATTCATGGCATGACATCAGTCGTAGACTTTATGAGAAAGATTAGTCCTTATTACATAGCTAGAGTGTTTGTGGTTAATCCTGTAATGTAAAACACGTGTCACAACTTTAGTTTTATGGATTTAACACTGTAATTTAAAAGTATACCCTACTTGCCCTAAAGTGTTACATTCCCCAAAGTCCAGTCCTCAAGGTCCATGGCAGGGTACACAACCGTGTTCTGCAGTTTTCCTGCATTGAAACAGCTGTTAATTATTGAATTAAATCAAGTGGGCGAAAGAAGGAAAAACAGTACTGTGGCTCTGCAGTTTTTCTTCTAATATGGTAGCACAGTTAAATAGCTGGCATTCCTACCACTTTTTTTCCATGTGTAGGTCAGTACACAGTTACTACTCCCAGAGAAAAAACACAACCCTCCTCCTGAAATAGGGAGTGGAACCTAATGGAATGCACTCCAGGAAAATCTTTGACTCGTCCAATTCATTCCGACCTTCATCCGTAATAATCAACATCTTGCCGTGAGCCTGCCTGCTATTGTGGTCCAGCTTGGTTTCTTGTACTGCTCCTGAGAGCAGATCAGTGTTCTGTTAATGTATGTGTTGATGCACATTTTAGTAGCCTAATTCGTGTTGAACCTTTATGAAGTTAGCGTTCTGCAAACTCTTTGTGGTTGCAGATTCGGAATGGTATTATATGACAGCTGGAACACACACACAAACACCTATCTAGGCTGCTCACTCCCTGCTTGGCTTTTTCAGTGTGAACCTGCCAAGATCCGCTTTTATCAGGTCTACAAGGGTAGTGTAATTTCACTCAGAAAGAAGTGCAACTAGAGAGCCTGAAGGTGAAAGTGGCACACAAAGATAGTTCATCATTCATGCACTGCACTCTCTTTCTACGATGTTTGAAAGGTATATCTGAGGAGGGCAGCGCTTGTTTTCATTTGTGAGCTTCTGTCATCACCGTGTTTCAGAGATTTATCTTCCTAGTGTAAAACGTCATACTGTCCTTTGGGTTACGATGATTACTTGACAGCATCGACAGCACTGATACTCCCTGAGGCCTTTTCATAATCTGCTTTGTTCTTTTCAGACACAGACAGTTCTCTTTAACCCGTATTATTGTTTTGAGAAGACGACGTGCCTTAAATGTTTAATTGCTGTAATTAAATGTTTAATGGTATAAAACACTGCTAACCGCAACAACAGGACCGGCAGCTCGTAAAACTCTCAGTGGAACTGTGCTGACAAAGTAGAAGTATCAGTTTCATTGCAGTGGAGTAGAAGTGAAATTAGGTAATGTTTAAATAAACATTATTTTTTTTAAGTATTGCATAGAAAAGGATTTTTTTTTTCAAGGACATAGAGGCCTTTTGGAAAAGTGGACAAAATTTAAAGGAATATGTAGATTTGCTGCACTGTTTAATTGTACTAGGGTTGCGGGGAGGCAGGAGCTCAGCTGAGTCTGGGTAAAGGCGGGATACACCCTGAACAGCTTGCCAGTCCATCTCAGGGCCAACACATCCACAACCATTCACACTCACACCTAGGCACAATTTGGATCATCCAGTTAGCCTAGTGTGCTTGTCTTTGGGCTGTGGGAAGAAACCAGCGTACCCGGAGGAAACCTACGCTAGCAAAGGGAGTACATGCAAACTCCACACAGAAACACCGAGCCCGAGGCAGACTTGCTAACCACCGCGCCACCCTAAATTAGATTTAAAAATAATTTAAAAGATTAATAGAAAGAAAAAATTAGTTGATTCATATTTTAAGAGGTGGCATTATTTCCATTCCCTAGTAATGAATGAGTATTATTACGAATTCTTTACCGCCAAACAGATTTTAGAACATTCTCTCAGGAATTGGCCAAACTGTGTGAATCGTTTCTTCGGTCCCAGCAGAATCCTTAAATTAGCCTGAGTTCCGTTAGTATCTGGATTCCAGTGACAGTGATAAGTAGCCTGGGGTGTGGGGGTTCTCTTTTCTTTCTTTTTTTTTTTTCCTGCAACAGCGTACAAACAGTTCAAAAAAAGCAGTAGCATGCGGCATTCAGTAAACCTTCTACCACACAGTTCCACAACAAACCAGTTTGAGCCCCAGTCACATTGTGCAGTTTCTTTTACAACTGTCAGAATCCAGGCTGGAAGATTGCCTTCTCTTTCCATTTTGTCTATGTTGCCTGTAAATGGATCCCTTGGTTTTGGATTTAAAAAAAGCCTCACAGGAGGCCCTGAATCCATGAAAAGTGACTGATTTCCCTGTAAAACCTGGAGCTGAGTTTGAGTGATGTTTAAATGGCTCAGTAACTCACTCAATCTGTACTTACTATTATATAGTGTTCTGTGTGGAACAAGGTTTTACACACTCTCTCTGTATATCCATGCGAGTTTCCTCTGTGTTCTCCGGTTTCCGCCAGGTCTTCCAAAACAAGCTGTAGATTCATTTACTTTCAATTGCCAAACTGCTTAGTCTTATTATGGTTATGGGCAGACATGCACAACATTAACCCTGACACATATAGGGGCAATTTGGAACAGCCAGTTAGCCTGATGTGTAGGTCGTTGGACTGTGGGAGGAAACCGGAGTACCCAGAAGAAACCCAGGCAAGCACGGAGAGAACATGCAAACTCCTCACAGAAATTCTCTCGCCAACCACTATGCAACCATGAAGCCCTACGCTGTAAATTAGATACTAAACTGGCTAAATCACTCCTTGGTGTAAGTGTCTGCATTGTGGCCTGTTGTAGGCCAGCACCCAGGGTGTGTTCCTCCAGATTCCCCTTGATTATTATGTACGTCGGAGCACCATAACATAAAGGCAGGTGCCAGTTATGTTTTTGTACATTGAAGCAAAACCTCCCCATCAACCAGAAACTATCACCTGCTGTGAATTGATGATGATGCCATTATTACAAAAGGTTGCAGTAACGTTCTAAGTCAGGACTATCTGCATTTTCTTTTAATACCTGAAACGAAACACTAAAGCATCAAGTCAGACTTTCTTTATTAAATATACAGTATCTTATATCCTGCTTTACTGGTCATCAATTGAGGTGTCCTGAAGAATGTTTCAAAATAAGCATAATCTATTCATTTTTTCCCCATAGACATAATGTGCATAGTTTGAGTTATATAGGACTCAATGTTGCACAAGCTGGACAGCTTTAGTAAAGTTGGTCTTGGGAGACCTTAGCGAAAGACAAAGGCTCTTGGAGATGAGAAATCCAGGAGGGTCTGCAAGGCTTTGAGGAACAACTGCTTCAGTGGGATGAGAATAAAGCCTGGGGAAAGACATGGAACCAGACAGAAGGACGTCCCACCCCGTCCCACATGTGGGAACAGTGCCAAAACGACTGCCACTCTTTCTTGGGACAGGAGGTGAGACTTCAGGACAACAGCATCACTTGAGCGCTGATCCAGTGGTCCCACTGAGGCATCAGGATGCCTACTATGCTAAGAAGAAACCCTTGCACTGTTTGAGTTGAATGAGCTGCCTGTAAGCAGGAAAGTTGCCAAGCAGTGGTGGTCTTCAGTCCTCCAGCACATAAGTGTTGTTAAGGATTATGACGCACAGGGTTTGAGAAGAAAATTGTGGTTGTTACTGCAGTCCGTCACTGCAATAGGGCTTAAAAGGGCACACAATTTGGGCAGATGATGATTACAGAGATGGCCTACTCTGCTGGTTTTCTGATGGCTTATTCGTTTATGATTGCAGGCCAGTGGTGAAAATCGGTTGTGTTGCACATGGAAATCTTTCTTTAGCATTGTTTTATTTATTTCCTCCCCTAAGGAAGACAGACATTAGATGATGATCCTACTGTTCATATGTTAAAAATCCGCCCTTATCCACGGCCTCTTGTCGAACAGGAGCTGTTTCCGAAGGGAGTCGTTTTCTATTCGGCCGACGTGCCCCATGTTCTTACAGCGGGATGACTTTATGTCCAGTTCAAATCACATTTAAAAAAAAATAATATGAGATCATGTTGATGCAGACTTGGAAAGTCATCAGTCACATTTATTATTTTGTGCTACTGTAACCCTGAAATGTGAAATAGCCTAGGTTAACATAACATAAACTCAGTACACATCTGAAGTTGACACTTCCTCTAACCTTTGAACTTTGGGAAGTTGTTACTGCAGCTATCTTTATTTAGTACATCAGTTTCAGAATGTTGTAAACTTTAGCAGTACTTTACTAGTGAATATGGCTAATCATAAATTAGTAGAAATGTTTAATGTTTCCAAACTCTAGCAATTGCATCACAGTGCTGAAGCGTTAGAATCTAAATGAAACAAGGACTACTGGGTAAAAATTACAGCGTGTCACATTTGAGGGTGATTTGTGTTCCTACTGGACAAGCCAGAAATGTTTACACAAATGAACATAATGTTAAGCCAAACTGGGTTGTACTTGGCTACAGATCCTTGCAGATGGTGAATATTTGCCCTGGTGGTTGTCAGTCAGGTGTCTGATGCCACTCTTTGCAAGTCCAATTTGTTTCCAAGCTTTTAGGCCTCTAAGTTGAGGCTTGTGAGTGGATCATATCTTGGGATTGACTGAAACATATATGGTATATGAGGTAATGCTGTTATGTTCTTATTGCGGACAAATTTAGTTTTTGACAACTCTTGCCTTACCAAGAGAGTGTTTTGTTCATCACTGTCACTGAAGCTTTTATGGGATTCTCTTTACACCAGTACTGTGGTTTAATACGAAACCAGTCCCAACCTTCTCACTCTCCCACATTTGCCAAACCGCTTAACCTACCAGGGTCGCAGGAAGGATGGTGCCTATTCAAGATGACACTGGGCGAAGGCGGGGTACTCCCTGAACAGCTTGCCAGAACACTGAAGGACCTACACCGGCACAGCCGTTTACACTCACACCTAGGGACGACATGGAACAGGCAATTAGCCTAATGTGCTAGTTTTTGGACTGTGGGAGGAAACCCCTGCAAACACAGGGAGAACATGCAAACTCCACACAGAAATGCCCATGCCCGGGAATCGAACCCAGGACCTTCATGCAGTGAGGTGGATATGGTAACCACTCCACTACCCAGTGCCAGTTTGTTAGTCTAAATTATGAACCATGTTTTTGGTCCAAAAGGAAAGCTGTTATAGATGATGTAGATGGTAGCATTTCACATTACCTTTTCTTTCTGAAACATGACATATCTCAGTGTGTTGTTATTGCTGTTTGCCCTTACTTTATTAATTATTCAGCTGACAGCTGATACTCTCTTGTAAAGAGATAACATTCACACAACATGTCTTATTTAATCTCAAATAAAAATAAATGAAATCACTAGTTTGTCATCACTTTACTCACAAACATTGTAAATAAAGTAATCTCAAATTAGGCCACAGATAATCATGCAGTGGGCGGCATTGTGGTGCGGTGGTTAGCATGTCCGCCTCACAGCAAGAAGGCCTTGGTTTGATTCCTGAGCTCGGGCGTTTCTGTGTGGAGTTTGCATGTTCTCCCTGCGCTTGTGTGGATTTCCTTCGTGTACTCCGGTTTCCTCCCACAGTCAACAAAACATGCACAGTTCCATCGCAATCGCCCCTAGGTGTGAAAGTGAGTGTGAATGGTTGTGTGTGTGTTGGCCCTGCGATAGCCTGGCGAGCTGTTCAGGGTGAACCCCGCCCTCGCAGAGAGATGGGCGCCAGCCTCCCCGTGATCCTAATTAGTATGAAACAGCTAAGAGAATAAATGAATGGATAATCATTCAGCTACTACTCCTACCGTATATTTAACATTTTTCCTGTTTTCACTAAATGTATAGAGAGATATTGGTAAAAAAAAAAAAAAAACAATAGTTGGAAACTTTTGTAACGTTAAGATTTTTTGGCACAATTTCATCAAAATTTTTGACTCATCAAAGTAGCGAACTTTTGCACTTATAACAGCTAAGCACATACATAGCATTCTTATAATGATGGAAATAAAATACTGTTCTGGCAGGTCTTTCCAACACTGTTCCTACAAATGTGTTGCACAATTTTGATTGCATTGCCTTCATCCCGAACCAGCTCGATGGGGTCTAAGTCTGGACATTGTGCTGCTACGTTGCACATCCCTGATTTGAAGCCGGCTTTTGTCCACTTACCTTTGTTCCTTTTTGGGTCATTTACTGAACTTGAACTGCTTACACGGCAATAAAACTAAAAAAAGGTGTGTTCTAAAACTTGTGCCTGGTAGTGTATTGTGATTTGATCCTGTATTAAACTCTGGTTTGAAAAATGCTAGCAAATCTTCATGACACCAGGGTTTATGGCCACTCCAGGAGAAATCCGGTAATGAAATGGGGCCATTATTGTATTCCAAAGCAACAATGCAGCAATAATAAAAAAAAGACAATGACTTATTTACTGAATTCATCACATTAGCTAGCAGTTATTGGTGTGTACTACATCTGCACTTTTACCAACCCTCTTGTCGCATCTTTTTATTTGGTTTATTTGACCGTATTTGTTTCAGTGCCACTTTTTGCTACATTAATGCTCAGTGGCAGATAACAAAGTGAAAATTGTTCTCGGCTCAATTTCAGAAAGGAAAAGCCTTTAATAATTCATTTGGTTCATTTATAAGATACAGAATCACCCTTTATTGTGTAATTGAGGGCATCTGCAGGGCACAGTTATTAGGCTGACTCTCTGCATGGGATTTCAGACGTTTGTCAGTGTTCGTCAGTGCAATCCATGACGCACACGGGCTTGTTATGGCGCTGGCACATGGGCTTATATAAACACTTGACAGTGTTTATATACGCGACGTACTTGAGCATGTGCAAAATGTTCTTGCTCAAAGCTAGGTAGTTATTCCCAGGCTGTTCCCTATGATGATCGGCGCACCCAGAAACCACCAGAGAATGTGGCAAGCCTGTCAAAAATACCCCAGAGACCTGTTCAGATAAATTCTCATCTTTCAGTGTTTTACTCTCATTTATATGCGGTATTATTATGAGGATAATCAGACAAGGTTCTTGCAGAGAGCTAGTGAGAGATGGCTTTTATTTACAGTCATGTGCTCAGATAGCATATGTTCTGTATGTAATTATCAGTGAAATACATCAGTGCTGAGATAAAATTAGAAAATAGAAACAGTGTTATACGTAATTGAAGAAAATGATGACTTGGTGATGCTTTGTTTGCCCTTATCCCCGGAAGACTGAGTTTTCCCGAGAACCCAAGGTCATCTATCCAGAAACTCGCTCAGCCCTTTCTTTCCTCTGATTTATGGTTTTCTCAGATTGGTCCTCTTTGGGAGTCTATAGAATCTTTTGGGAATATGATCTATAGGGAAGAGATATTGTACAGTGAGCCAGTCATTATTGCAAAATAAACCCCGGTATTGTGATGTAGGACACACACAAAGCACAGGGACTTTTTTCTGCCACAATAACCAGTTTGCTGTATATGATCCTTCTTATTACATGACTACTTATTAAAAGTCAATAATCTGACACAAAATATTGAATTGAAAAGGTGTTTTCTTGCTTGTGCTAATGGCATGGTTTATAACAGCAGAAATAACACAATGTAGAATTGACCAATCAGACTCAATCATTCAACTGAACCATGCAATAAGTAAAGAAGGCGGCACCTCGGGACCTGCCGTTATAGAAAAACAATGAGTGAAAATGTTATGTAATGCAGCCATGCATGAATAATGATTAGTGTTGCCACTTTTTATCCATTTGTGTCATTTAATACGGAACATTTCCACAGCCAGTTCTAACAGCTATAACCTGCTCTATATTTTAATCACTGGCGTTTGTGAGTCTGGTTCGTCTGTGAACAAAATCCTATCCACACCATGCATGCATGAATTTTCACCAAACTTGGTGGGGTCCCTACCCTACCTGAGTCCCAGGGATAATTTGATTTTAGGATGTCAAGGGCAAAGGTAAAGGTCAGAGCAAGGTCACGTTTTTGGAGAAACAGTGCTTCCAATTGACTGCCGATAGACATGCTGTTACTATGGAACACTAATAAGAAACCACATATGGGCTCTCAGATGGCAGTTAACTTTGACCTTGAGTGAGCTTGAAGGTGAAAATGAAGGTCACAGGATTTGAAGCATTTATAAATTCAAAACGAGTGCTAATAGACACTTTTAGGATACCATATATGGACTTTCAAATCAGACAAATACCTTGAGAGGTCAAACCCCAGTTATCTCATAAAACCTTCAAATGAGAGTTTTCCCACTAATTTGGTCATGTCTGTGTTCTCATCAGACAAGCAGATGGGTAATTAAAATCAGTACCCATATAGGACCTATTTGCTATGTTATTCATGCTGTGTGGTGGTGGCACGTTTCACTCTGAATGCCAAGTTAATAAGAAAGTCTGAGTTGCCGTGTTAGTGAGAAGCCAAGACATCTCAGTAGCTTTACCACGAGTTCTACAAAGCACTGAAACTGGAAACTCCTTCCGAAACATGCTGTCGGCAATCAGATCAGCATATTCAAGGATCCAACAGCACTTTGCTGGTTTGACATGGTTTATTGTGTTCTCTTTTGTCACATTTTGTTTTAAAGCGTTCCATCAGTGGTGCTTCTGGCTGATATTCCAGGTATTAGTTATTTACAAGGTGTCATTTGTAGTTTGGAGTGACGGGTGGTTTGTAGCGTTTTAAAGGGCTTCTGAATGTCTACACGGGTCCGAGTGCTTGTGTTAAGTTGTTGTCTTTGAACATTTGTGCTTGCTCTTTATTGGTCAATGGGTGAAGCCTTAATCTTGCAGCAGCTCGTTCAACAGCTAGATGCCGGCCTGTGTTCCGCCTTACTTCACTTAAGTAGTTTTAGATAATTCCCATCTGTCAAAAGCATTGTAAATTTAAAGTGGTGTTTTAAGTCAGTACGAGCCTTAATGTGACAGTGCGTCTGTGGGATTTGTCTCCGTTGCGTGCATGCGTGCTGCTTGCTTGCCTTCACGTCATTGATTAATGAAGGTCTTGCTAACAGAAGACCGAAATTCCTTTTCCTTTACCAAAATGTGGCTTTGGAGCAGTTGACAGGAAAATCCTGCTGTAATTTGCGCAGTTACTCATTTATGCCATGAGCATGACAGCTAATATCAGATGTTCCTGTACAGTGTTCTGAGAAGAATTTGATGAATCCTAGCTATTTATAAGCGCTGACAAATGTTGTTGTCTTAGTCAGAAATGCAGTCCTTACCTTGCCACCTCAGAAATGCGAAGCGTCTTCAGTGTGTTTACTCGTTTGCTGATATCACCACTTACTGTGCATCAGCTTGATGGCTTGATGAGCACATGGACTTAGAAAGGAAAAGAATTGGATATTGGGCTTTTTTTATATTTACTATGTGGAGCCAAACAAATCAAACTGAGAAAAACCTCATACACATGACATAGTGTATTGTGTTTCTTCCAAATTAACAACTTAATATATAGCATATTTTTTTTCTTTTTTTTTTTTTTTATTATTAATTAATTTTATTTTTTTAAAAATTACATTACATAAACAAAGGAAATTACTTACAAGAGCATTATTTTCATAGTGTTGATGAGTGTTGTGGTTTTATCATCTACACTTTTATGTGTTTTCTATACCAAGTGCACAGAGTCAAAAAGCCATGGTTCACCAGCGGACAAACAATATGATATAAAAATGTTAATGTAATGAATCAGGTAAACATAAATATCGGTATCAAGCTTTTGTTTTACTGAGATGACACTGTACAATCCGAGACACTGGATTCAACAAATGAAATTTTTTTGCATGAAGTAAACAGTGGCACAATTAAGTAGACTATAGATTACAACGCGCTGGTTTTCATGTATTTGATCCCCACTCTTCTGTTTGGCCTGCTAGTTATGCGGTGTAAATATAGATAAATTGTACTAAATAGGACCTTGAATGTGCCTCGGCACATGAACTGATAGCACCAAGCCACCACCATCTTGGAAGTGTGAAATATGCAAAGAACCACAGAGATTATCTTATCAAGTATATGCGTAGTTTTTTTTTAGACTTGTACACTTGTTTTTACTTAATTTTGCGGCACTGATTTTAAAAATGACATTAGTTTCTTCCAATAACGTCACGTTTTTATTCTGTGGCATGTGCACCTGTGGTATTGGTGGCTGTCATGCCCATCAGGTTTAGTTGGAAAACTGCCAACTTAAACCTGAATTACATTTTAGAAGGTGTTTGAATAGTCTAGATGCATTTTGTTATATATGTGGAAGCTTTACTTCACCTTCTAAGATGATGAACATCAGTGACTTTGTAAAGGGAGTCTACTTTAAGGTTAAACCGCAAGACCAGGACACTCGTAAGATGGCAGACTACTGATGGGGTATTAAACGAGACGTTCCAGAAATGAAGCATGTTGTGCTGAAACTGTATAAATTCTTAAAAATCAAATACATTCCTGTGCTGGATTACTTTATGAGCACTTTGTACTAAAATTAGTAACATTTGATTTCAATATTATGACCTCTGTACAAACAGACTTGTACATAATAATCACATAAATGATTTATGGAATTATTTGCTGGAACTTTAGTGTCTGTAAATAAGGTAAAATTCTGGTGATTGTAAAGTCATTATATTTTGATAAGTACTCATTAAATATGCAGTTATGCTATACAGCAAAAATATGACCTCCTAGCCAAAAACCATTGGGATTTTTGGATTCAGCACCTTCCAATTAGTCAAAAGAAAGTCTCAGATAAAAGTCAGCAAAAGTTGAGTTGTTATACAATGAACACGTTAACGTGAGAGGCCTAAAAACAAATCGGTCTAGTGTCTGTGTGCTTAAGCCTTCAGGATATCCATGCTCTGATTCGTACTGCTCTCTGTGTAATCCCAGAGCTAAAAACACTTACAGTGGGATATCTATAGGTGTTAATTCTTGCTAGCGTTCTCCATGGGTGTTAACACTGAACACAGAATTCTGTATTAAACCTGATGTATTTGTTCCCATTGTACTGGTTATGCATGAAAATAATTGGCTTTACTTTAAGTGATTTTTATTAAACCCGACATTGGTATAATTAATACTGTCGAATACTCGAGTTTTACACTGTGGTAAATTGCAAAGTCTTGGACAAGATGTAATTCTCAATGTTGGCCTCAATCCAGTGATGAATACAGGACTGTATGACTGCTTTATAAGGCTGGTCTGTTAGTTTAGTGCAGAGAAAACAGTAGCAGATTGAAAGCAAGTTTAGTGTTTAAACTTCATGTCCCTAAATATCTTTCAATTCAGATTATAATGCATAATTGGATCTGTTTGAAGACAGAGCTACAACCCACATTTCTCTGGCTAACAAAAGACACCACACTTATTTCATTTCTTCTGCACTAATGATCCATCAGTGGAATGAATGGAAACCAGTGAGCAAATTGGAAACGGGCTGCTCACTAGTACGAGGATGATCCGATTACATGTTGAAACGTAGTGTCTGTTTGTTTTTTTCTTTTTTTATTTATTTATTTTTTGCTAACGGTGACTTTTAATTGCTAATGCTACTTTGTCCTTGGTATTTCTCTTAACCGCCCTAAACTCCCCCTCCACCAACACCACAGCTTGATTGGTGGCCATGTTTCTGAGTCCCTGGTGGTCAGAGAATGTAAGCTGTCAGGCTGTCTGTTTGAATGATCGTGAAAGGGGTAGTGGTGTGTGTGTGTGTCTCTCTCTCTCTCGCTCACTCGCCCTCTCTCTCTCTCTCTCTCTCTCTCGCTCACTCGCCCTCTCTCTCTCTCTCTCTCTCTCTCTCTCTCTCTCTCTC
>JAOUQZ010044024.1:0-12139 GCA_028564935.1 Neosilurus hyrtlii | reverse complement strand
TTACCGTGTTCAAAGTTCTCCAAGCGAAGTCTTTGCACCAAAAATTGTGTCTTTTTATCTATTATTTCGTTAAGTTCGACTTTCTGTCTTTATCTGTTTTCCCTCTTTTTGTGCCCCACACCTGACCTTAATCACCTAATCATTTGGTTGTCTATTTATACCCTGCTTTCCTTTGACTTGTTATCAGTTCGTTCCACTGTGTCTGTGAAGTAGCTTGACTCTAGTCTGTTGGTTTATTCTGAACTTACCTGTGTGAAGTTTGTATTTTGTCTGCCCTATTTGATCTGTTGGAACTTTGCCTGTTTTTGGATTTTGATATTGCCTGCCATTTTGGAACTTGTGGCCATCAACTATTGCTACTTGTGTTTTGACGTCTGCCTGAAATTTAACTTTGCTATTGCTGTGTGCTTTGAAAGATTTTTGCCTGACTCCTTGCTGGTCTGCATCTGAGTCCTTACCACCACTGACAGTATGAACTTACCAACATGGACTCAGCAGATCCCAGCAGGGCGCAAGAGATTCTTACTAGACAGGTGAGTTGCTGGGAAGTCATGAGAGTCAGTTTGCAGATGTAAGCCACTCAATGGAGGCCTTCAATGCCACTCTGAGCAACATTGCCTCCCAACTACAACAGGTTCAGCTTTCACTAAGTTCAAGCCAGCAGCCATCAAGCCCCCTTCAATATTCACAAGGAACCACCCAGTCAAGCAATTTAGCTCAGCTGGCCCATGAGCCTTGCCTACCTCCACCTGAAGACTACAATGGTGAACCAGGAACCTTCAGGTCCTTTTTCTCACAATGTTCATTGGTTTTTGAACTTCAGCATTCAGCATACCTTTCCCACTGATTGATCCCAGATAGCTTATATTAACACACCGATGTCTAGTCAGACACGACAGTGGGGAACAGCTGTGTGGGATGCCCAGGACCCATTCTGCAACAGCTACCAGGCATTGTGAGGAAATGAGAAGGGTATTTGCATAGGAGGGAGGCTGCTAAGGAATGCTGAGAGTTCGACAGGGGGGTCGCTCCGTCTCAGACTACGCTGTCGACTTTGGCACCTTGGCTACTACCACGAGCTGGAATACCAAGGCCCAGTATGACACCTTTCTTCATGGTCTTTCTGAGCTTATTACCGATGAGTTGGCCATCCATGACCTGCCCACAGAATTCCAAGAATTAGTGAACCTGGCGCACTGACACCAGGAGCTCCGTAGACAACTCAGGAAGCCCATGTCTTCTCATTGGCCTGTTTCCACCCCAAACCCTCCAGTGCAACAAGCTCCACCCACCAGTGATTCTGAATCCAGGCAGACCGCTCGCACCCGCTCGTCCCCTGCAGAGAAACAGAGGAGGATTAGCAGCAACTCCTGGCCACTCTGTGGCCAGTCAGGTCACTTGTGTCTACATGCCCAGTAAAAGCCGCTACTCACACCATAAATCAGGGATTACAGGTGAGCGTTACCCCTCTTTCTCATTCCCCTACAACCCACTCCCTGTTACCAGTGATCTTAATTTCACAGAATCAGAGAAACACAGTGTCTGTGCTCATAGACTCTAAAGCCAAAGTAAGTGTCATTAATGCAGGACTCCCTGTTAAACTCTAACTGGTTAGATCCTTGAATATGCCCATAACTGCCAATGCCTTAACTGGTGTGAAACTGGCTCAGATCACACACAGCACCATCCCCATGTGCCTTTTAATTTCTGGCAACCACTGGGAGAACCTGATTCTTCATCTGATTGACTCTCCCCAGGCTTCAGTTGTATTAGGCAGTCCCTGGCTGGCGCAGCACAATCCCCATATTGACTGGTGGGGGAATAGGGTTCTTGGTTGGAGTTCTTTCTGCCTTACACATTGCATCGGTGCAGCTCCGGCCTTACTGGGCTTAGCCAATTCTCCTGTGGATTTCCCTGACCTGTCCATAGTTCTGCCTAAATACCAAAATCATTAGGTATAGAGCCACATCTTTACCGCCCAATATTATTGAGCTATTGAACTTTTGCCTGGGTCTGCACCAACCAAGAGGTTGCCTGTACTCCCTATCACCACCTGAGTCTGAAGCCATGGACAAGTATATCCAGAATTCCCTGGCCACCGGCTTAAGCCATCCTCCTCCCCAGCATGCACTGGATTCTTCTTCATGGCCAAGAAGTATGGGTCTCTTCGTTCTTGTATTGATTACAGAGGGCTTAATGAGGTAACAGTTAAGAATCATTATCCTCTTCCTTTTGATCTTTTCTGCCTTCGAACTGCTTCAAGGTGCGACATTTTTTTCCAAGCTCGATCTCTGCAATGTCTACCACCTTTTCCAAATAAGGGAGGGGGACGAGTGGAAGACCGCCTTTAATACTCTGTCAGATCACTACAAATATCTCATGATGCCCTTTGGCCTTGCTAATAGTCCCACTGTCTTCCTGTATCTGGTCAATTATGTCCTCAGGGATTTGTCTTTGTCTATCTTGATGATATCTTTATTTTTGCATTTTCTTGCTGAGCACATTCAACATGTCAGACGAGTTCTACAAAGGCTGCTGGAGAATCAGTTGTTTGTTAAGGCAGAGAAATGTGAGTTTCACCAAAGTACCATCTCATTTCTTGGGTTTGTCATCACAACAGAAGGCATTCAGATGGATCAGCAGGTCAAGGCTGGCCCCAACCCACCTCCCGTCAGGACATGCAGCGTTTCCTGAAATCTGGAAGTTCCTGAAAGTTGTGCTGAAATCCAGCCACTGCTATGGCATTCCTTAGTTCAGTGAATGCCACAGCAGTGGCTGGATTTCAGCAAAACTTCTGTTTAGAGGAGGTAAGGTTAGTGAGAGGAGCAGCCAATGTGCAGAAAAATCGCGGATAAAAATTAGCAAACCCCAGGAAACGCTGCATGTCCTGACGGGAGGTGGGTTGGGGCCAGCCTTGACCTGCTGATCCATCTGAATGCCAATAGTTAGTATGCTATTAACTCCCTGCCCTCTGCTTTTTCTGGTCTGTCCCCTTTTCAGTGCTCCCTTGGTTATTAGCCACCACCTCTATTCCCATCCCAAGAGGAGGTCGGTGTCCCATCTGCAGAGGCCTTCATTCAGAGGAGTACTCTCAACCACATTTTAGAGCTACTAGCTTCTATGACAACATTACTACATCACAATAGATTCAGGCATGTCAGTTATGATACCATGAGTACAATATGTGCCTGTTACATCACAGTAAACAATTGTAAGAATACAAGGATATTTCTGCTTTTTCCTTTATCACAAACACTAATATATTTTTAAAAAATAAAACTTTAAATAGTTGCTTTTAAATAAAAATTTTAATAGCATTAACAGAGAAGAAAAAAAGAAATTCCTGTATCTGTTTCGTGGAGAAGCAGGTAATGGTGAAATCTTAAGAAAAAGTCTCTTGGTTGACAATAGGAAATAATCCCTGGTGAAGGTTTTAACCAGGTTCCAAAGTTTTATTAATTTTAATAATTAATAAGTTAATGTGGTTTTTGTCTATGAAAAAATAAAACTGAATCATAAATAACATTAGAGCAGGTGGCTAGAAAAAGGGTTTAAAGCCATTTATGGTGCTTGTAGATGTTTTATCTCAAAACAGCTGCCAACCTTTATATAAACTCCCTACATAGGGTACAGATTAACTACATGTACCTAGCAATTCTTCAAACTTTAAGTGAGACTTGGTGAAGATTCGATTAAACAACACATTTGATTGCATTTGTTGGTTAATGTTTCATGAACTTAAGATTAACTTGCATGTCCCCTTGAATCTTTGCACGTTATACAGCATGACCCTCCCCAAAAATCATACATTTCAAAGGTAAATTTACAAAAAAGCCTAAAAGCTCTTCTTTTTATTCATTTTTTAAAGAGGACATCCTCCATAACTTAAAGTTTCATGGCTGCAAATAATCGTTTGATTCATTTTACTTTATCATTTTTGAATGTGGGAGGTTTTTGGGGTCACCTCGTATCTACAGAAAAGAATCCAGACAATTGACATTGGGGAAATTAAATATAAAAGGTTAAAGGTGTGGAGGAAAAATTCAGGGGTATCAGGTGCCATTGGGAGTGCTGTGTGGTTTTGGACCCATGAACTGAGGAAGGCCTATGGCATGCAGGTCCGAAATGTCATATGGTCATATTTGGTCCTCCATAAATCTTATGCAAATTGCTTGACTTCCCCATCATGTACTCAAATTAAGTATTGATTATTAACAGCATCAACATGAATATGAATACAGAAATTGTAAAATCTTTAGAATGAGTGATCATTCATTCATTTTCTAAGCTGCTTAATCCTAATTAGGGTCATGTTGAGGCTGGTGCCCATCTCAGCCGACTCTGAATGAAGGCAGGGTACACCCTGGACAGCTTACCAGGGCATCGCAGGACCAACACTCACACAAACATTCACACTCACATTCACACCAATTTGGAACAGCCAATTAGCCTACTGTACATGTTTTTAGACTGTGGGAGGAAACCATAGTACCAGGAGGAAACCCACGCAAGCACAGGAAGAACATGCAGACTCCACACAGAAATGCCCGAGCTGGGAATGCCCGAGCTGTACAAGTATTGCTCAGCTGACCTTGAACAGGGAACAGTGGAACAAAATGTTCATCCTAAGCAACGGGGGGTGTTGAGTCTAGACACTTCAAGGTCAACTGAAGACATGTTGAGACATGATGTCATGAAGGACCAATCGGAGTCTAGAGCTAGAGGATGGTAGACCAATCAGATTGGAATGGGCACTATATAAGCCAATGCAGAACTGGTAGACAGGGTCCGAGATATTTCTCTCGGAACAACTTCTTTTGTGTGATTGACTGTATGCTTTGTTTTTCCTGAAGACTAAATAAACATCTGAAAAATTAATTTGGCTCTCTTGTGTCAGGAACTGGACAGTTTTCACCACAACAAAGGCTATATAAGGAACGCATAATTAAACAAATAATGAGAGGGCCAACATACTCCCACCATGCTTCATTGTGGGAATGTTTTCTTCGGGTGATGAACAAGATAGAATTCCCATGAAACCAAAAGTCGTACTTATTATTATGTCAAAAAAAGTTTATGATTGTAACCCAAGTTAAAATTCATAAAACCTCTTCTTAATGCATTAACTACTCAGATAAATGCTATAATTTAAAAATATTTTAACACATGTAAGTAATTGTAGAACGGTGCTCCTGCCAAAATTAACATGTTAAAATGCATTTATTTCTTTTAATGACAGTTTTAATGCATGATCATTCCTTACTGGAACGTTCTATTGGTTTTAACGATCTGACAGCTATTGTGCTCTGTTTATAAAGAATGACATGCAATACTGACGAATTTGGGTGATTGGTGAGTGGGTGAGCGAAAGCGGCGCCTTGTCTGTGACAATGGTTTCTATTATTCTGTACAAAGCAGTCCGTTTGCCAAGGCACAATTGTCATCCCCACTTGTCCTTCTGTCTGTACCAGCCTGATACTAGTAGACAAAGCATAAACATTATTTAGGAAAAGGGGGTTGATCTGTCACACTCTATATATACAGTATCAAACAAAATGAATAAGTCAACTGCATATAATCATCAACACTGACAATATATGTAATAGGACACAAATTTTTATAACTCATGCCCTAAGCTGGGTTGCAAATTCTATTCTTTTTATAGACTTATGTTCACTCAATACCGCTGCAATGTTTTGAATGCATAGTCGGTGTGTGAGTCACAAAATTCGGCCTCTGTTTGTATCGTATTAACTCACTCATTTGCCATGATTAATGCTTAATCATACTTAGATCACAGGGAGGCTGGACATCAGCTGACCCTGGGCGAAGGTGGGGTACACTCTGAACATCCAGTGCAGGGCAACACACCCCTGATTCTAAGATTTGAACACAGGAACTTCCTGCTTTTAGGCAGAAGTGCTACCCACTATGCTACCATGCTGCCTATTGTATATGCCTAGTGTATACTATAAAAAATAGAGGAGAAAATACTGGTTAGCTTCAACATGTCATTACAGTGATTTCATTACGGCTGACCTGGTGCTCTGAGACCATCTTACCATCTTCTGTACTTTACATTCAGGGGTGTTCCATACATTTCTGGAACATTTATAAATTGTAGTCTCTGGAAAACTGAAGGATATCCTGCCTAATGTTAGAATTTGGGTCATTATAATAACACCAACCTAAAAAATGTTTTATATGTGTTCCAAGAGGTTTAATAATGTAATGTGGATATATTACAATGTGTATAGTATCTAATATACACTGTATAATTAAAGAAATTAACAGCTAAATAATCCTAATCCTGCTGTCTTACTAATCCAAAATTCAGAGGTTCAAGCCCCACTATCACTGAGTTGTCACTGTCCCCCCCCCCCCCCATCACTGAGTTGTCACTGTCCAACTCCCCCCCCTGCAGCTAACTGGGTTATCAAAGGCCAGCCATGTCTCTCACTCTCTATGGTGAGAGGCATGTAAAAGATCCATTGCTGTCATTTAGAAAGAGTAGGCCATTGGATTGCTAGTGTGTTTCTGCTCTGCAATGGCCTGGCAATCGGTCCCAGACTCAGCTGAGATGGGCGCCAGCCTTCCCATCACCCTAATTAGGATTAAGCAGTTCAGAAAATGTAAATCAATGAATGATGATCCTAATCCAAAATATAATTTTGGTTTCCCTATTTCATCATTTATATTTTGGCCTTTTTTCCCACTAACTATGATAAAGATTTTTTTAAATTCTTTAATTAATGTTTGGATCCAAAAGGGTTCTTTACTGCAATAATAAAAGGCCCTGATGTTTATAACGAATACCCTTTCAACATACTTACTACTGCTTCACTTCAGAGTATATATACCTCTAGTCTCCAGAAGACGATGGATTGCCTTTTGGATCTGGTTCCTCTGTAAACCCTTAATTTTTGAATCTGCAGTACTGCTTTGTGACAGTGTTCATTATTAAAAGTCCTATATAAATTGAATTTTACAAATCTTTGCACTTAGTGATTGATATTTTAAGCATTGACCTGGTTGGATGTTATGCTACACCGCAAACTGTATACTTCCATAATGTAGTGTTTGAAAATTGTGCTTTGAGGAGTTTACAGTTTGTCCCCATGTTCTAGCTGCTCTGTACTCCTTTTGTCTATAGACAGTTACTCACTCTCACCACCCTCTCTCTTTTTCTCTCTCTTACTCCAACACACAAACACACATCGCTCACATCCCTACAAGAAGTGTGGCACTGACCATTCTCAACATCAGCACAACGCAGCACAACTTTCTCTCAGCACATTGGTTTGGAATATAATTGTTTGATTAATTTTTGAAGAGAAAATCATCTACAAACAACCTTTTTTTTTTTAACAAGGCTGTGACTTCCTGGTGGACTTCATGATGGCAGCGTTAACAAGTGGAGAGCAGGCAATCAAATATGCCCTGTTCATCTTTAATTTTGTTATTTGGGTAAGTTGCAACAGTATTTTCTTTTGTTGACTTTCATTATAAGCAATAGATAAAATAAGAGGCTTTTTAACAGCATACGTAGAGATAAAATGTAAAATTACATAAATTCAAAGCATTTGTGATATGTTTTTACCTGTTTAATTTCTATTCAATGATGTGCATATTACAATTTACTCAAACAAAAATTTATGGCATGGTCAGTATGATTAGATGCATAAATTGTAGTGTAGAAATACAGCTTAACCAGCAGCTCTAGATACCAGACTGCAAATAAATTCTGATGATCTCCTACCATTAACTGGATAGCAACAGTTCTGGTTTGACCTGAGCCCTGTGTTTCACAGTCCTGCTGCAGGATTTTCCCAGCTTGATAAGGTGAAATTGGGTAAATTGGGCCACTCTTTGGCAAATATTATAAAAGACCATTAAATATTTTAATGCAGTATGACACTGAAACATTATTTGCCTAATTTTTGCATATATGCAGTGTATTTGTGTTCTCTTGCTCCCATACTGCCATTAAATAAAGTTAAAAAAATAATTTAGATATTGTGGTTGGAAACCCCATGTGCAATGTTCGGGGACTCCAGGATCAGGACTGACCTCTTTTCTGTGCGAGTACTGTTGTTGTACTGTTTAAACATGCACACAATGAATTCATTGGTACACATTTTAAGTAGGAATTTTCTCACCATTGTAAACAAGCAGAATGCATTTGTACTAACTAATCCAGTGATAAGCATTATCTATTTCTTTCTCTTTTTTTTTTTGTTTATTTGAGCAACAATGGGTGACTTTCTCTGTGACTTTGGCTTTAGCATGGTTATTGGTGTTAGAAAGGCTTTTTTGAATATTTCAGAAACTGATGATCTCCTGCAATTATAAATTATTAGTGTCTAAAACACCTGCACTGTAAGGTAGCTCATTAATATTAGATGGAGATAGACATAAAAGCAACAGCTGTCAGAAAGACATTTTTGTGACTTTTGTCATATAAAGCAAAATAAATTCTTAGTAGGTTGCACAAATAATAAGGAATGTGTTTAAACCATAATTTCATCCTATTTTTATTTGTTAATTCTGAATGCCAAACATATTAAACATGGGGTGTAGTACGTCCATAAAAAGAAAAGCAGCCCATTTTTTTAAATTATGGTTTTACCATCTATACATAGCGACCTGTTTATTCATTCCCCTTGATTTGAGATTAATGTCCTGCAACTACACAAAATAGTCTAATTAAATATATTATTTAATCAACACAGTTTGCAAAAATAATTCACAAATAAAAATAGTTGCATAAGTAGTCACCTCTGTTTCTGTAAACCCGTTAAATTGGCTATTTTGGAGAAAGACATGGTTACAGCATCAAATTTTCAGCTTGCTAATAAAATACATATTACTCATTTCTTCCCTCTAGTGGAATAACCGAGACTAGATTCTTTTCCAAAAAAAAAAATTCCTTTTGCTATCAGTGTTCTGGTATTTGCCCTGCAATGGCCTTGTGAGCTGTCTAGGGTGTACTCTGCCTTCGCACATAGCTGGCTGAGATGGGCGCCAGCCTCCACGCGACCCAAATTAGGAATAAGCGTTTCAGAAAATGAATAAATGGATGTTCTGGAATTTTCCTTATGTGAAATTTTGCAGTTGTTGTTTTTCCAGCTGCATAGTTAACATTGAACAGTACAATACAGTAACTTATTTCCTTCAAGCTTCTATATCACATTACACTGTATCCAACTGTAAGGTATTTGAGACTGAACGAATTTTAAACGAGTGTTTTCAAAGAAACATAACAGAAGCAGTACCAAAAAACATTGACATATTTGTGCAGTGATCCCATAATGTCTAAGAAGATATTACTTTAAAATACTGATTGTAAAAGCACTTTGCTGTTAAGATTAGAAATTCTCTCATCCAATCGCTCATTTGCCAAAATACTTAATCCTGCTAAGACCACGGGGAGGCTGGAGCCTATCTCAGCTGACACTGAGCGAAGACTAACTGGCTGTTCCAGTTTGCTTAATGTGCATGTCCTTGGACTGTGGGAGGAATGCGGAGTACCCAGAGGAAACCATGCAAGCAGAGAACATGCAAACTCCACACAGATACGCCCATGCCTAGGACTCGAACCTAGGACCTTCTTGCTGTAAGGCGGCCACTACGCCACTGTGCCACCCCCAGGTTAAAAACTGGACAGTTGAATTAAACTGTCAGCTGGTTTGAAGAGTCTTGGTTTCTGCCATGTATGATATGTTGATATTAGCCTCAGGGAACTTGCCTTGTGTGAACTGCCCAGGCTGATGTTGGCAGGTTGTTGTTGGCATGGTGTGGGAAATGTTTTCTGAGCACACATCAAGACCCTTAATTTTAATCAACATTACTTGAATGTCACAGCCTATCTGAGTATTGTTGGTTACCACATGCACCTCATTACAGAGATAAATTACCAATATTATAATTGATTTTAGTTTTGTACTGCACCATTTTACAAAGCCTATCATCTCAAATTGGCTTAATGAACATGACCTTGAGTTTGGTATTGGTCGAGAATGTTTAGAATGTGGTAGGACAAAAGATTTGCAGTTTAAATGTGCAGGTGGCAAATGTGCTGCAAATAATATGGGCCAGAATTCCAATCTAACACCTTGTAAAATCATGGCACAGAGAACTGAGGCTGTTCTGAGAGCAAAGGGAGTACGAGCCTGTATTAGCCTGGTGCACCTGATAAAGTGACTGGTGCTTGTGTTTTGTCTTTGAGCTAGTAGTTCAGCGAGTAGTTGTGAGTGAGTGAGTAGATCAGGTTCCTTTGCTAGCTCAGCTGTGTCCTATGTCATGATATTCAAAAAAGTACAGCCCAAATTCTTTCCCCACTTTTCTGGAACAGTGTCACCATCATCATAACAAGAAGAAACCTTTCCCCTTCAGCAAGGCTTTAGGTATTATGTAGCTAGCATATTTGATGACTTTATAGACTCCATGACAGCAAGGTGTGGCAACTTGTACATCAGGGGGAAAAAAGGTCAATTCACCGAATACACCTTATACACCGGATAAGGTTAAGGTTAATTCATATGTGAGATTCAAATTCCTGACTTTCCAGAATGCCTTGCATGTCACGAGAGGCGACTCATATAGCCTTTGTCATGCAGCCAACTATGCCAAACACTGGATCAATTACTGCATACAGTACTACTGTATACTTAAAGTAAATTAAAGTTTGGCCAGGCAGTGTATGCGCTAGATTTTAAAGAAATTATGAGCAATTCTGCCTGATTCTACAGATACTCCTGACCATAACTCTGTCCTAACTGCATCGTTTGAATTTAAGCCATTATTTAGTTGTTTGTCAGTATTTGAATAATGTTCATGGAAATCAGTGTATAAAGTTGGAAACGTTGGTTTAGAAATGAAGATGCACTCAAAACCATTGATGCAAGTAACATATAAAATTCAACAGTTGAAAGTATTACAGAAAATATTATTAATGGAAAAACTTAGTGTTCATTAAAAATGATTGGATGATTAAAAGCAAAAGACAAGATAATTATTATAGTCAGTTCACTAAAGGAACATGATGACTTTCACCGTACTTGATTTTAGGACATGGGAAATTGCAGTAGTCTTCGTATTATTATTTTTTTTCCTTTTTGATTTTTTGACAACCCACGAGTCTCTCATGAACCTAGACTTTGTTAAACTACTGAATACAGTTTAGAATTTACTTTTATGAGTAAACAAATAGTAATGTTTTTATTAACAGAATTATTACATGATTAATCTAATACCTTACTGAGCAATATACAATTATGTGATATTGAAGAAATGCTTCTACTTTTACTGAACATCTTTCTAACTTACAGCTAGCGTACTATGGGCATATTGGCAGCATTTAGGGCAGAGGTCAGCAACCCGAGGCTCTGGAGCCACATGCGGCTATTTCATCCCTCGGCTGTGGTTCCCGTGGCTTATATTGCCACCAGTTAAATGATTCAGTTTGACCCCCGGTAAGCAAGCAATGTACTTTTGCTTTCACTGCTGACAAAACTGGACCTACCAGCATGTTTAATATGTAGTGAGAAATTAAGATCCTGTCACATATTGACGATTTAGCTAGTGTGTGCCGATGTATGAGAAGTCTGGCGAATACGCTGGCGTGCATCGAATAAGTTGTGTAAGTTACAGCACACTGGTATATTCGTAGTACAGTGAGGTCATCGAAAAATTTTGTGTAGTCACAAAATTTTTGAGGTATCCTAGTGTATGGCTCATACATTCTGCATAAGCTGGCCAGAAGTTGTGGGTAAGTTGGCATAAGTTCTAGGTAAGTTATGCGATCATTCACACAAGTTATTTGTAAGTTACTCATAAGTTAAATATAATGTCTGGCATACTTGGAACTTACGTATAACTTATCTTCAACTTCAACAAATGCATAGCATGTTGGCAGCATTCGTAACTTATTACCAGCGATAGTCTAACTTATGCAGCAGTGAATCCCAAAGACTGATCACGCTCTACACATCACAGTGTCAACATACTGAAGAAAGCTTTGAGGGAGTATACTGGCTGTGGCCGTGGGAATGGACATAGACACAGTCAAGTCAAGTCAAGTCAGTTTTATTTGTATAGCGCTTTTTACAATTGACATTGTCACAAAGCAGCTTTACAT
>JAOUQZ010044023.1:7500-12143 GCA_028564935.1 Neosilurus hyrtlii | reverse complement strand
GTGTGTGTGTGTGTGTGTGTGTGTGTGTGTGTGTGTGTGTGTGTGTGTGTGTGTGTGAGAGAGTGAGAGAGAGAGAGTGAGAGAGAGATCCTGATTTATGACTAACTCATATTGGAGTATTTGTGCAACAACAAAGCACTTATCCACCAGCTGACAGGAGAACGAAGGAGGGTTTGAGTGTTATGTATAAACTTAAGCTGACTAGAACTGTGTTCATCATCACCTCCATGTGTGTTAAAGGTGTGAAAGCTTTAAATAAATTAACCATCGGATTATGTATGGTTATAAAACTGTTATGTATAGGGGCAGCACACTGGTTTGGTGGTTAGCACATCTGCCTCACAGCAGAAGGTTCTGAGTTCAAGTCCCGGGCTCGGCGGGGGCGTTTTTGTGCAGAGTTTTCAAGTTCTCCCTATGCTTGCATGGGTTTCCTCTGGGTAATCCAGTTTTCTCCCAAAGTACAAAGACTTGTCAATGGGCTGGTAGCCAAAAATGCCCTACATTATGCATACACTATAAAAGTGTCAACAGGTTGTTGTTCCAGAGGGGTTGCCATAATTGTAAAACTTAACGTAAAACTTCCTGTTTCCGGTTTGTTGACCGCGGCAGGTGACACAGATAGTTACTGCTGCTTGATCGCTACACTTTCATATCCCAGATATTTATGGTTGCGGTGTGCCATATTTGCGTCGCTGCCTTGCTGATCCTGGGCCTGTTAAACGCTGCTGGATTGGGACTAGGCCGCGGTTTTGCACATTGCTTCCCATTGCAGCTGCTTCGTGCGAGAGTGTTACTGCTTTGATTTATATGGGCTTTGGTTCCTGTTGCCGTGATCGTCAACTTCCGGTTTCCGGTTTGTTGACCGCGACTAGAGATGCGATTAGTTACTGCTGCCTGGTCACTACATTCTCATACCCCGGATATTTATGGTTGCTTTCCATCACAGCTGCTCTGAGTGGGAACGGTGCTGCTTTGTTTCCTGTGGGCTTCTGCTTCATCTTTTTGTCTGTCCGACTGTTGTGGTTGCGTCACCGCGCTCCAGTTTCGCTATGGGTTCTGCCATGGTTGCCTGGGACTGGAAGGGTGATGGTCATTTTTGGTTTTTGATTTCAGACACTGGTCTGAAGAAGGTGGTGGTTGGGCCTTGTATGGTGGTGGCATTCCTTCTTCGTAGCCCATCTTCAGTTGTGTTTCCCTTACTGAGTGTGTGTTCCTCTTTAGAGTGTCCCCCGTGTGTGTTTGGGGTGACTTATTTATGGGGATGCCTAACCTTCCCATCCGCTCTCCTGGTAAGCTCCAGCATGGCTCATTGTATTTCATTCTGAGGACTGAAACCTTGTTTGCCTGAACAGTGTTATGTACACGTTTGATTGTTGAGGGGTTTTATCCACCTCAATATTACCAGCCTGTTCCCAGTTCAGGTTGCCACATTTGCACATTGGTTGTTGTAAATGCTGTTCTGAAATGTCCCTAGGTGTGAGTTTGAATGGTTTTGTGCGTTTGTATAGGTTCCAGCCTTCCCGTGACCGTGAATCGGCTCAGTAATTGTTGATGATGATGATGATGATGCAGTATATTGTTAAAATAAGATATGGACGAGCGCAAGTGGATAAAGCAAGTAATACCCTGAAACACCCTGAATTCCTCACACACACGTTCTGCATGGTCGGAACTATGTGCACCCTGACCGCCTCACTCATATGTGCTTCTGCCCCAAACTCTGCACAGAACGCCTCTATACGCTGGAGTGCTGTAATTCTCCCTTTGCTGGAACCTACAGGCTGAAACGCTGTTACAGTTTTGCTGTCATAAATCAGGGATCGTAAAACAATTCAGTGTTTTTGACTTGAGTTGACATGGATACCGGTAAGTCCTTCAGTGCCAGTGGGACCAAAGTTCTGCCTGTGATGAAACCAGCACTTGTATAAGATCCACCAATGAGACGACAGAACGGTACGAGGTAAAACTCCTGGAATAAACGTAAACAAAAGCAGACTGTTGAATTCCGGCAAAGGAAAGAAGGAGGATTTGATGTCTGATCATATTCTGTCATGGTAGATGTCGTATTGAGGACTTCCCTGATAGCAAAATGACTCTCTGACTCTGATCTGGTGCAAACCGGTGAAAGATTTATTATTTATTTATTTATTTATTTTTTATGAAATTCCTACCAAGGGTGGGGCTTTTGGACAAGGAAGACTTCATTAGATTGATTCATTAGATTCCTGGACCCAGGAATTATTTTCTTTAACAGTGTGAGATTTGTTTTAGTGTATTATTACTGCAGGCTCAGCAGGGGTGCTGTGTATGTTGTGGGGTTTTTTTTTTTTGGCTAAGTGGAGGTTTGTGCACTCTGAGTGCTCATTGTTTGTTTGTTTGTTGATACAAGCCTGTGTCATGCTGATTGATGACATAAGCAGAAAGCAAGGCATTTTCTTAAAATATGACGTAAGAAGAGCTTCATCTTACACTTTGACAGGTATAAACTGTAGGTAAAGAGGGTCCTGGGTTCGATTCCCAGGCATAGCGAGAGCGTTTCTCTGTGAAGTTTGTATGTTCTCCCCGTGCTTGCGTGGGTTTCCTCTTGGTACTCTGGTTTCCACCCACAGTCCAAAACATGCACAGTAGGTTAACTGGCTGTTCCAAATCACCCCTAGGTGTGAGTGTGAGTGTGTGAATTGTTGTGTGTGCGTTGCCCTGCGATGGCCTGGCGAGCTGTTCAGGGCGTACCCTGCCCTCGCCCACAGTCGGCTGAGATGGGCGCCAGCCTCTCGACAACCCTAACTGAAGCGGATTGGAAAACGAATGGATGAAAACTGCAGGTACTTTTAGAATATCGATCTGATTGATCTGGAAAAAAACCTCCACAGAATCCTGGCTTAATAAAAGAACTTTTGTACAACCTCCTCCTGTGCAAGTCAGCAGTTTTGGGTTATGTTTATTGAGATCGACTCAAAAGTCTGTCTAGCAAGTCTAGATCGTGTCAGGCTTCAAGTGAAAGCCCTTAAGTGCAATAAAAGTGTAAGTTTGTGAGTTTGGTTTGTTCAGAAGGGTGGATGGGTGGTTAGTTAGACAGTGTAAATACAGACTGAAGGAGGGGCGAAGAGATGGATGAACAGATTGAAATGAAAGGAGTCGAGAGAAGAAGGATGAAAAAACATACAGGGTAAAGGGCAAAAAGTGGGACAGGAGTGGATGCACTGCACTCAGAATGGATAAAAGGACAGAAAGCCATGTGGGTGACCCTGGGAACAGGTAAAGGAAGGGTGTGTTTTTGTACCCATTCCCATCAACAGTATCGCAACTGTAGCTTTTAGATCAGACGCAACGTGTTCAGCAAACTGGATCTGAGAATGTAGCACATGGTAGTCATCAGGTTTCTGCTGAATCACAGGACAAAACACCGTAGTTTCCCCCTACAGTCCAAAGACCTGCACAGTAGGCTAATTGGCTGTTCCAAATTGCCCCTAGGAGTGAGTGCGAATGGTTGGATGTGTGTTGTCCCTGTAATAGTTCGGCGAGTTGGCCTTCCCCTTGTGTGGGCTGAGATAGGCTTCAGCCTACCCGTGACCCTAGTAGGATTAAGCAGTTTAGCAAATAAGGGAGTGATGAGTTTCACACGCAGTACATTGATTAAAATAAAGGAAACCACCTCAAGTCTGTTTGCTTGTTGGCAGAACAGAAACAAACACGTGAGCAAAGCTAGCACGACCGCTAATCCTCCAGTAAATATGATTGAGTGAAAATGTCTACTGGAATCGATCTTTTTATAGCAGTCGAAACTTTGTGAAGAGCCAGAGTCGTGTAGAGATGCAGTGTGTTTCTCATGGGTCGCTCTTGTAAAGTATCAGTCCTTCAATGTGGCTTTGTTGTGACTCACCGGGGAACCAATTATAGAATGAATTTAAATCCCCTCCCAGTTTCAATCAATAAACCTGATGAAGGGTTTGAGAAAAGAGGCTTAATGACAAAACAATATAACTTCCTACACTTGTTCTCTAAGTGCAATCTCTAATGGGTTCTCACCCGACTTCCTTGTTAGCGCAATATGCAGATCAGGATTAATCGCTCCCTCGAAGGTATAAGCTTTAGATTTGCATTCTAAAGAGCTTCAGGCTGGCCTGCCTGCAACCTGTTCAATATTCTGCACTGACTGAGTGAATCACAGAGCCTTTGATTTACAAATTATTGCTTTGTACACGGAGTGGTGGGCGTATCGTTTTTCATTCCTGATTTTAAAAATTGAGGCTTTTGAGCTCCCAGGTGGTGTAACAAGGTGACAAGGTGCGCCAGTGTCATCTGGGAGATCACGAGTTGACGCGGGTACAATCTTCATACCATCATGCATACTACCGTACAATCCACATACCTTCATACTTGTAATTATACAATCTGCAAGCTTTTATACATGCCATCGTACAATCTTCATACCATCGTCCATTCCATCATACAATCTACATACCTTCATACTTGCATACATACCTTTGTACATTCCATCCTACAGCCTGCATTCCTTCTTACATGCAACAGGCTCCACACCTTCGGACATAACATTATTATGGTAAAGTGTAGATACCTTTACACATACCATCGTACAGTCTACATACCCAAGTTTTTACCCTGGTTTATAAAATCAGTGTCAC
>JAOUQZ010044023.1:0-2500 GCA_028564935.1 Neosilurus hyrtlii | reverse complement strand
GGGGTGAGGGTGTAAGGAGACAAAACAAACACACAAGCAAGAGTTTAAGACAACGTCCACTAGAGCCAAGCGTCCGTACGAGTGCGGTGAATCCATATCTTTCCTTGACCTTTGACCTCAGATAAGGCACTTCACTGTTTTTTAACTACAAGTGTTGCACTACATCCTTAGAGAACCACTCATTCCCTTCTATCATTAAAAAATACTTCCAGTGCAAAAATCACATTAAATGATTCACAGATTCACATTAGGGTGTCAATGTTTATGATAAAAATGCGTTTGTGTCAGAATCACATTTCTCTTTGCGTTCAACGATGTGAAACGCGTAGCATCTGAGTCCATCAGACCCATCAAAGGAGGAGTGGCCTGTGTATATGACAGTCTCAGGAAACAAGGCGTGGCCTCAGCCAGTATCAATGAATGAGGTATGGTGTGTAAGTGATAGTGTCGTTGAAGGGGGTGTGGTATGTAAGTGTCATTCTTGGTGAAGGCGTGACCTCTGTGTTCACTCTTAATAAAGGAGGTGTGGCTTCTAAATGTCATTCACAGTGAAGGAAATGTGAATGTGGGCTCTAATAGTCAGTCCCAGAAAAGGAGGCGTGGTTTCTAAGGGCCGGTTCCAGGGAAGGAGGTGTGGTATCTAAGGGTAAGCCCCAGGGAAAAGGGCGTGGCCTGTACTAAGGTACTGGGACTGAGTCCTAGTGAATTCGGTGTGGTTTCCATGGGTCAGTTCCAGAGAAGAGAGGTGTGGCTTCTAGGGTTCTGTAACAGTAAAAAAGGTGTAACTACTAAATGGCAATCCTACTGAGGAAGGCACGTCTTAGGTCAGTTCCAGTAAAGGGGGTGTGGCTTTTAAGTGTCAGTCTCAGTGAAGGAAGGTGTGGTTTGTAGAAGTCCCAGTGAAAGCTGTTTCTATTAAAAGTGAATTCCAGTAAAGGAGTTGTGGCTTCTAAGTGTCATTCTCAACGAAGGAGGAGTGGCTTCAAGGGTCAATCCCAGTGAAAGAGGCGTGGCCTTCTACCTTTGTAGCTCACAGTTTTTACAAATTCTCCAGTTATCAGAAAACAATGATTGTTTTGTATCACATTATATCATCGTCTGTTTAAATGCACCTTAAATTCACACATCTGTATAACAATGGCTCACACACTCATGACTTTCACAGCCACGTCCCAAATGACACTACTGTATTCAGCTGTGAGGATCATTCAGCCGCACATCAGCTACTCATTTCACTGTCTGCTTCAATCTACATTCTGCTGAATATATGCATCTCCTTCCCAAAATAGCAACAGCACAGGAGTCAGAGAGATCTTTTCCGAACTCGGGGGTCGGGTGAGTCTCTTGTGTTTAAAGCATACAGAGTTACTGATGAGTGTTCCAGGAACACATCATTGATATTTTGCCATGCATCCACCAACATGAGGTCCAGATCGAGCTCATTAGATGCAGAACAACAGTCTGCGGCAGCAGAGGGGTTTGGGATTTCGAGATTTCGAGTGTAGTGATGAACTGAAAGAAAATGTTTTGCAGTTTCTTGTTTTAATGATGTAAATGTAGACACTGTGTGTGTGTGTGTGTGTGTGTGTGTAAAAGATTTTTTTTTCAGAAATTAGCGTCTCTGTTCATTCAGGAGCAGCAGCCTGTATTTCAGATAAGACTCACGCTGAGGAGCAACTGAATTCCTTGATGAACGGCGTCAGAGAGGTCTGTAAAGCTCGCAGTGTCTCGTCTCACTCATGTCTCACGCTTGTCTCCTCGCCTCCCTCCTGCTGACTGCTTCAGGCATCACCACACACCCAGAAACCTCTCCTTGTCAGGGTCACCCACAGTCACAGGTGTGGATGGGTGAGGCTAAGCTGGTCTGTGGGAGAGGGCGGGGTCTCAGGGGGTGGAGCTGGGGTCTGGGGCCATGCCTTCATCAAGTGATGACAGAAAGACATATATGGGTGGAAAGGTTGGTGGGGTGGGAGATCGAATGGTGTTGCCATTGCGACAGAGACAGAGAGATAGAAAAGGGGCGTGGTTTAAAGTGAGGATTGGCCAATCACTTTAGATTTCACTGGTTTTGATGTTTGACCCAAGCGTAGCTCCAACTGCATATCCTGCAGAGACACAGAGAATACACTCAGACAGCGCTAACATGAGGTGCATGACAGATACACCCTTAAAGGAGTTTCTATTGCCCATTTTGCACAAAGTAATTGCACCCCAGTGATCATGATCGATGTTTTACTTTACAGTTTCTATAGCAACAGTGTACACTTGGAGGTGAACTTGAAATGATGCATAATTATTTGTGGACAAACTGTTGTTGGAAATTAGTCAACTTCAGACTGGTATGACACGCCCCATCACTGATTATTTTTCTATTGCAGCATATGAGACTGAGTGTTTCATTCCCCAGTGCATAAAGTAAATGAACACACACACACTCACACACACACACACACACACACACACACACACACACACACACCCACACACACACACACACACA
>JAOUQZ010044022.1:0-12144 GCA_028564935.1 Neosilurus hyrtlii | reverse complement strand
ACACACACACACACACACACACACACACACACACACACACACACACACACACACACACACACACACACACTTCCCTGGGTCAGCCCTAATTAGCAGAACACAATCCATTTTGGGAAACTATGGATAGCACAGTTTGAGCAGGATGCTGCTGCAGGGCACAATTTACTTTTACTTATTTGACGAAAAATTAATGGCACTTAAACATTCTGAAAAAATAAACATCTAAAGACATCACACGTATAAATGTGTAGTATATCACACATAAGGTATTCACACTTATAAAGGCAATTTAAGAACCTGAAAAGGGTCTTAACAGAATTTTTAGGATATGTAGATCCCGGACCCCGACCAACTAAAAAAAAAGTGCATAAAAAGTGTGACATATTCTGCAATACACAAAACCATAGGCCTAACCGTTAATGTTTCTTAATAAACATGGCACATTGTGAAAGTCTAACTGAACTTACCTCATGAATGAAGTAGACTTTGGCTCCCACATAGATTCCCATTCGCACCACAGCCCTTACTGCTGCATTCATACCTGTAGCACACACAAACACACACACACAAACACACACACAAACACACACACACACACACACACACACACACAAAAAAAAAAAAAAAACAGCAAAGATTAGCAGACCATATAAAAATCAGGCCACATAAAACAACTTCATCCAATATTTTATCGAAACACACTAACAGGAAGACAGTCACAGGTACACTATATGGGCTGTACTGAGAAAACGTCCAGCTAACGTGTATATTTAAATGTGAAAGTGCTTACTGTAAAAAGTGAAACAATATGTACAGTAAAAGAAAATAAGAAAATGCAAGTGTGTTTGCTTCATAATTTAAAAAAAAAAAATAATAAAAAATATGGATGGATGTGTGAGTGTTGGCTACACTGATCTGTGCTATGGAATAAAACTCTCTGATAAAGCATGATCAAGCAGGTTGACTCGGTACAGTTACCTGGGGCCAAAAATGATTTGCCAGTAATGAGAAACAAAGTCATCACGAGATGACACACCACCTCGGTATCCACATGTCAGGAAATATGAACTCCAAAAATCTCAAAGTATTAAAAGCCACAACTACACTGCCTAATAAAAGTTTCTGCCAGACCTGATTAAGAAATCTCAAACAGTTTCTTAGTTCTGGCCCAGAATTGAAATTGAAATGATGGACCCATGGTCTAATGGACTGATGCCTATATCTTCCGCATTATAACCTATGATGACTATATCCCCCCGGGGTATAATCAAGAATTTGTAAAAGGTTTTTGACTTCTGGTCTGCAAATGGACACCACTCATATTTTAACATGTTAAATTGGTTGCCATGGAAACAAAAATTGAACTGCAGAAATCCAAATAACAAATACTCATAGAGTACAAGGTACCTCTGCCAGGCACAATATAACTTGGTATAATTATAATGAAATGTCTCCCCCTAGTGTGTGTCAGATGAACATTTTGACACACATGTTAAGTAAATAGAGGGATTTTTCAGAATTTCTGAATTTTTATAATTTTTTTTCCCCACATGATCCCATGCTCCATCTCTTGCTCCAAAATGTTACAGGTTCTTGCCAGGCCCTTATCCCATCTTCTCACCAAGTTTGGTGAAAATCGGTTTAGTATTTTTTGTGTAATCCTGCTAACAGACAGACAAGCAAACATATAAATAGACTCTGGTGAGTACATAACCTCCCCATGCCAAGTGGCAGAGGTAACTACATTAAAAATTTATATGTTTAAAAAAAACTGGGACTGGGAGGATCTTTCCAAAATGTTTTTGGTGGTGTGCTTAGTCATTTGGATGGCACCGTGTATGCATGTGTGTGTGTGTGTGTGTGTGTGTGTGTATGTCAGCTCTCTCCCACTCACTGCCATGTTTGGTAAAAGCTGAGTATATCCTGAATTCTCACACCCCGTCGCTCAGAGGTTTTCAGAGACAAGCCACTCACATTCCTAATGTGGAAGTGAGACACAGTGGAGGAACAGACATTCCAGTCCATAATATTCTTTACAACCACTATGTGTTCTGTCTAATGAATTGAACCCTATTATATTAAACGATTAAACTGATTAAACATTTGATGAATTATATTGTAATGCTGACACTATGCACAGCTGCAAAAATATAGTAGCAGCAGCAGGGAAGCGAGTGTGAAGATACACATTAGTGTAGATGATTCAACACAGTTCTTATTAAACACATAAGTTAACCCCCTATTCGTGTATTTCTGCCTGGAATTGCACAGCGCCTAGTAAAATGAGTACCCCCTACTCACACATACACACACACACACACACTCATACACACTTTGGACATGAGCTTGTTCTGCTATGAGTGCGAAGACTTTTTTTTGTTTTGTTTTTTCAAGAGTCACAATAATTATGCAAATTGCTGATGCAGTTAGAGAGTAGCAGATTTTCAGGGCAAAAGGGGTTTTGAAATGAGACATAGTATTTTATAAGAGATATGAGCTAAAAGTCTGGTAAGTTTCAAGAAATGGTTTACACAGAAGGGTTCGAAAAAGGCTAAGCTTTCAAAAGGTGGGCCACATCAACGTAAACTAGCGCACGGGTGTCAAGTATTTACTGAGGCCAAATCACTAAAAGTCGAGGTCATCGGGGGCCGAATAATCACTGAACATTTCATAAAAAGAGCAACTATAAAATTTGCATGAACAAATGACTATTTTAAGCATTTTTCCACTTTTCCTTTATTCACCGCCTGGTGGATGAATGAAAATTACATTTCATGGTAACGGCTGATGCAAAGATTGTTCGATAATCATATACTTTAATGGTTCTCTCGGGCCAGATAAAATGTGTTGGCGGGCCGGATTTGTCCCGTGGGCCTTGAGTTTGACACGTGAACTAGAAGATCATGCTGTGAAAGTGTTCTGGGGTTCCCTGATGAATACTGAAGGTTTTTTGACTTGTCACTTGAAAGCTCCGGGCATTCTGGGGAGCGTCAAATTTGAAGAGTAATCGTGTCAACTGTGCCAATATGAACAAGTCCAATTACTCACCTGGTCATAAGAAATCAAAAAATGTATAGTTTGTTACATATGACATCGAATGAGGGCGCTATGACTCAAAATATCAAAAAATCAATGCACTTTTGGAAGAAGTCAAATGCATATAAAGTGTTAATCAATGGCAGGTTAATCAACGATGCGATGTTAACTAAAATGGCACGCCTCAAAGTTGTTGTTTTTTTCTTACAAGACACTGCGCTTAGATTTTCTTATAATGATATCTAAAGTCACACTATAAAATGCTCATTCAGTCATTAGATCTCGGATCAGCCTGCCTATGTACGCTTTCTCTTCCCTCGTAATGAGTTTCCATGTTTTCTATCATACTGACACTCCATCTGAGGTACCTGCGAGTCTCTAAACCTGCTTGTGTACTTCAGCAACATCATCATGACGCCTCGAGAGAGTTTAAATGAATACATGTCATCTGATCCTACTGTTCATCTCCTGCAACTGCAGAAAAGCATTTATGTCGATTAAAATGTGTTGACAGAGTATTCTTAAGCATTAAGTGGGAATTCATGGCACTTATTATCATAATGTATACATGGGCCACAGGCAACAGTGGCTAAGCAGTTCAACAGTGTGGGTTACTGGTCAGAAGGTTGGATGTTCAAGTCCCAGTGCCACCAGGCTGCCACTGTTGGGCTCTTGAGCAAGGCCCTTAACCCTCAACTCAGTTGTATAAATAAATGAGTAATTATTGCTCTGAATAAAGCCATCTGTAAAATGGCATCAATTAGCTGAACATATTGATTGTTCAAAGTCAAATTTATTCTGTAGAACTTTGTCACCTTGCCACAACTTCCATTTTTATTGCATTTATATAATTGAGAAGTTAAGGGGTTAAGGGCCTTGCTCAAGGTCCCAACAGTGGCAGCTTGGTGGTATTGCATTTACATTTACAGCATTTGGTAGACGCCAATTATGGTCATTTTTATACAGCTGAGCTGTTGAGGGTTAAGGGACTCGCTCAAGGGCCCAAGTGGTGATAGTGGTGATTGAACTGCTGACCTTCAGATCAGTAACACATTGCCTTAACTGATTAAGCCACCACTGCCCTGGTGTAACCTAGGTGTAAACTAGGTGTAAACTCTTGTAAACCAGAGCCTTGACCACTGAGCCATGTATTTGAATTGGTTTTGATTGTTGTTGGTTTTCCGCACCATTCTGTGTAAATTTGAGTTACTTTATTTTAAACTAAGAGCTGAGTCAAGCATTGTGATACCTGTCGGCCCTTGTTAAATGATTGCACTGTACATTAAAACACATTTCCTGTTTTGCAACACATCAGTTACAGCAATAAATTCTAGTTAATGAAGAAGCTGACATGATGAGTCATGTAATGTCTCCTACTCTGGTGCTGCCAGCCGTTTTAACTCAACCAACATCGTCAAACTGTTCGCGTCCATATCTTTACTGTGTGTGTTTTATTTACAGGGTTTTATTGTTGAACTTTCAAGCCGGACTTTTGTCTGTTATCTAGCAGCCAAGAATCATAATGAAGTACATTATACATGGATAAAACTAGATGTTCAATTAAGCACACAGCTCAATATAGGAGGCATCCTGGGTTTATTATTAATAATATTATTATAACATTTTATTTTTGTAAAGTGCACCGTTTTTCAAATTGTTTGAGTGCTGAAAGCTGCGTCAAAGCCATGCATACAATACGGTAGGGGTGCCAGAAAAAATCTGAATCGCGATTCTTATTTATTAGCACTCTGAATCGATTAAAATTTTCAAGAATCAATTTTTAAGAATACATTTTTTTGAGCATTTCCAACATCACAGTGCGTACCGTTTGTCCAGACGCGGCCTCCGTCGTGAATTCCAGTGAGTGGCGGGTACAGAACTAGCTTTTAGCCCAGCTTTGACATGGATGAGGAAAAAGAAATACAGCCAGCACTGTCTTCGCTGAAGGCAAATGCTTGCACTTCGGATTTTACAATTTCCGGATAAGAAGGAGCTTGACATGACATATGCGGTGCGCAAAATAAAAGTCAAGTATTTCAGGAACACTTCAAATCCCCGCGCCCACATCTTACACCATCACCCGGAGCTAAAAGAACCGGAGCAGCAGCACGACCAACTGCTGACCAACGCAAACTCCATCACTTCACTAAACTCCCAACCAACTCTGAACAAGCAAAGCGGATCAGTACAACTACAGAACAAGCTGTGTGGTGTTATCATTTATTTCTTTCTTATAAAAGAGTTGTTCCCAGCTTATACAAGAATGTAGTGACTCATGAAATTGAAACCCTTTGTTTGTAATGGTTATGAATCAAACCGGTTTGAATCAAGATTCGATTCTGAATCGAGTCGTCACCCCAAAAATCGGAATCGAATTAAATCGTGAGTTGTTGTTATATTCACATCCATACAATATGGAGAGATTGAATGCTATGTGTTACTTTAAGGTTGGGATTGAGCGTCGCCACAATGCTTTATAGACATCAGCGCTAATAAATTCATGAAATCTTATTGAAATGATGTAAAACAACAGCTTTCTGGACATAGCCCAAAGGAGTAATTCTGTAAAGCATGACGTGGTGATGCAAAGAGTTTCTTGAGATATTGTATCAGTAGATTATGAAATATAAAGGTGTGGCTGTTGGGAAAGCAATTTCAAATTTGTGTGGACTGGTTATCTGTCTCTAGTCTATTTAAAGGCCCATTCAGAAAGAGCACCAAGAGCAGCAATTATCAAAATATCTCAATGACTCTCATGTAATATATCGAATGAGCATTTATGACCTTTTCGGATAGGCATCCTTCATGTGTCACATTTACAACATCTGTTCACTTTGGAACTATTTCACATTCCTGCAACTGTCACTGTTCCAGAATAACTCCCGATGGTGGTTATCAGGCACTTCATATCTCCTGACCAATCATCTTCCAGCTTAGACTGGGGCTGAAGGGGTGGGAGGGTCAACGTGAAGGATAGTACCAGTCGTAAGGATCAGGTCGAGATATTTAGAGATATTTAGTTGTTGATATTTCATCACTGTCATACAACTAGAGACGTAGAGAATGTTTTCAAATGGTAGCCTTATGAAGACATGGTGTGTTAAGGTCGGAGTGGAGGAACTCAAGGGTCCTGCACACAGCCCTGACCTCAACCTCACTCAACACATTTTGGGATGAACTGGAATGCCAACTGCAAACCAGGCTTTCTTATTTGACCTCAGATCCTGACCTCACTGAAGCACTCATGTTTTCCCAGAAGAATAGAGATCATGATAACAACAAATGGCGAAACTAAATATATAATGAAATGTTTGAAAAGTCCACAAACCTTTGGCCATATAATGTATAGTCAGAGTGATAACAATAACATATGCTCCATGTTACTCCACTTCACACCGATGATAGCATGCAATCAAGCGTTTCATTTCATTATGTTCATTCATTCATTCGACGAACTGCTTAATCCTACTAGAGTCACTGGGAGGCTGGAGCCTATCTCAGACGACTCTGGCCGAAGGCGGGGTACACCCTAAACACCTCGTCAGTCCATCACAGGATAACTATTCACACTCATCCCTAGGGGCAATTTGGAACAGCCAATTAACCTGATGTTCATGTCTTTGGACTGTGGGAGGAAACTGGAATACCTGGAGGAAACACTGAAAAAAGGTAAATAAGATCTGAAGACATATTACACTGCCTGGCCAAAAAAAAAGCTGCAAACTCTAATATTTTCATGGAGTGTATTTATCCTTGATTACAGCATGTAATCCCCATGGCATTGCTGCTCCGGTTGGTCCGGTCGAGGCTCAGCAACATTAATGTGGCAGTAAAATGAAGTCAGCTGATGATCTGAATGTACTGAGTGAGCAGGTTATCCCATCAGTGGACTTTTTCTTACCTGATGGATATAAGATAAGGAATCAAATAATGAAAGAGTGGTTCAGGGAGCACGAGGAATCCTTTTCACATATGTATTGGCACAAAGTCCTGACCTTAACCCTATTGAAAGTTTTCGGGAGCTCCATATGATTCTTTTGACCATTTACAAAGAAGCCAGAAATATTTCAAAAATTTTCATTTGGTTATTGTTCTAGTGATATAAAAAAATAAATTAAAAGGGGGGGGGCACTCACGTTTTCAAATTATTCTGAAATGTCAGCATAGATCGAGCACTGCCAAAGAGAGAACATCCAATCCGCACGACGATGCATAAGAGCCACTCAGCTCCGCAGTGCATATACAGACACCAGACAGATTGACCGAAGTACAAGCCATGCAAAATCAAGTTGACTGTTTCTGAAATATGGAGCTCTGTTATAAACTGGGTCCATGATTGTTCTGCTGACTCAAGTGGAAGATGAGCAAGAAGCGGAGCACCCAAAGGAAACCCAGGCTAGCACAGGAAGAACCTGCAAACTCTACACAACGCCCGAGGTGGGGACTCGAACTTAGGACCTTCTCGCTGTGAGGCGGACATGCTTACCACCGCACCATCATGTCACCTGTGTCCAACAACAGTTCTCTGAAATGATCGTGTGGTGAGTACAAATGATTCCTTCCGATCCACACACAGTGTGAGTGTAGCCTCCTTTATATAAAATGATAATTAAGAGATCATGCTCAGTGTTTTTGACTCCACATTCTGCACTATGGGAAATGCTGAGGATTCCAACTGCACGTGAGAGATGAGCAGAACTTTTGCCTTGCATGTTTTGATCTGGAGTCGTCTCAACATGAGAAATTCTGCAAGATGTCCAGTCCTCGGATTCATGAGAATCATGTGCTTTTTTTTCAGTTCCTGGAAAATTGTGCAGCTTGTGAGCATTTGATGACTGAAGGATGATCAAGCACCAAAAAATACAGAAATAAAAAAATCTGTACAATCTGTTGTAAAGCCTCCACAGTTTCACACAACACTGGATCTGTTACATAAACTTTCTAACATCTGATAGGATTATCTAAAGAAAGCTAAGCCCCAAGTCATGATGACCACGACAGATTTTCTAATTCCAGAACAAAGCAAAAACAAACAAAAAAAAAACCTAGCTTGCAAATTAATGTTTCATCTTGGTGAGACCACCTTGCCTTAAGATCAGTCAGAAAATACTTTAAATTCATTTAACTTTACCCACAATTTCACTGATAATTGTAATTTACTTAAAAAAATGTAAAAAGTAAAAAATATATATATTAATAAAATAAAATAAAAAAATTTAAAAAAGCTCTGTCTAGCAGAAATTTGGCTGAAAACAAAGAAAGGTTTAAAAATGAAATGTTCATCTTAGATGTAATTATTTCTACTTTCTCCATCGTTTCATGCTATCTGAGTATAACTTTCAACAGTAAAGTTGTCTCACCAAGATGGCTGCCACCCGGCTTCAAAATTGAAACACTAACGTAACATCTAGTGTTGCTTTTTTTTAGATCAGTGATTGAAACAGGTGGAAGGTGTAGCCACTGCTTGGTTGAAGTGAAAACCTGCACCCACACTGGCCCTTTGTGGATAAGATTGGACATCCCTGATATAAAGAATATGATTATCATACATGCTATGCATCAACCGTTACCATGAAACATAATTCATCATCTTTCCACTAGATGACAGCAACCTATTTCATATTTCTATAACAGTTAGTCATTCATGACTCAAGAAAGTGATCAGTGTGTCGAATCCAAAACCTCCCTTCTGTCCTTCTGTTCGAAAGTACTCTGTGATCTACGACATCCAATAAAATAGTAAGAAAAACAGGTATTGTTGGTGGTTAGTGTTACGGTGATACTGTGAACAGATGCAGGGCAGAGACGAGAAGATCAGAATCAAGTGCAAACACGGATTCTTTATTAAGAACACGGAAAACGTGGAACATGAAACTGTGGAATATACGGCTGGATCGCGGTGCGTATGCTGGGATACGTCCTCTCGCAATAACGCCACACTCTTCGTGAATACGTGATGCACATGCAATAACGGCCTAAGTTCGCTCTGTGATACGCGAGCACTCATACAATGATGGCACAAGCTCTCTTCGTGAATACGTGATGCACATGCAGTGACGGCCTAAGACGATCTGGCAACCGGGACAAGGTAAGTGGCCCCCTTTTATCCTCCGGTGGGGATGAGGAACAGGTGAGCTAATCAGGGCGAAGCCTGTAATGAAAAGACACACACACGGGAGAGGAGAGAGCAGAACAAACAGACAGACATGAACTAAAGCCTTCGGCGGGACCTCACAGTTAGAAGGTGAAATGGGAGGTCTGTATATTTCATATATTTACTGTATGAGGAAAGCTGGACAGTGTTAGAAGAAGGATTGGATCAGTACAGGAATTTTGGGTTGGTGCGGTACCTGGCATGGTAGAACACTATTTAAATAATGGAATCAGACAGTCCTGGCGTGGAACCAGTGTGAAACGAGCATGACGGAAAAAATCACATTGAACCCCATGTGTATTCTCTGTGTATGAACGTTTTTTTTTTGTCTTGCACACTTTTTTTTTGCATTGTTGGAGGTACCCAGTGTGCCCCGTCACATTCATGACATAACGTGTACGCAAGGTCACCGACAAAACAATTCTAAAATTCTAAAACGGTTCTGAGTGTGTTGTACGAAACTCACATGTTGTGTCAAAGTCGTTATCGTGAAGTTTTAAAAATATTCACATTTTCTTTCCGTCTCAAAGGTAATTCCTAACATCAGATCCATTTCCAGATGAGTCCCGGGCTCGGGGCGTTTCTGTGTGGAGTTTGCATGTTCCCTACATGTGTGAATTTCCTCTGGTCACTCCGGTTTCCTCCCACAGTCCAAAGAAATGCACAGAAGGCTGACTGGCGGGTCCAAATTACCCCGATATGTGAGTGTGATTGGTTGTATGTATGTTGGCCCGGCAATGGTCTGGCGAGCTGTGCAGGGTCGGCTGAGGTGGGCTCCAGCCTCCCTGGGACCCTATTAAGAGCAAGCAGCTCAGCAAATGAGTGAGTGAGTAATATTCATATCCTTGTTCTGTTGTGGGATACGCTGTCCCATGGTTGTGATATGAAAGACATATGAATTTCATAGGCTTTCTGGGTCATGTGATGTGATTAGTATAATATGGTTTTCTTACAGCAGTTCTATGCTTGCTCTACATTAACTTCATGGGACTTCCTTTTATACTATCATACAACGTTTTATGGCAGTGATAGGATGAACGTACAGTGGTTGAAGGTTAACTGAGTGTCACAGGAATATCATACGGGCATCATATGAACGTATAGTATACGCGACTATGAATCTTTCAAGTACCCCTCACCCAAATCTAGCCAAAGCTCTGCTAAATTCATAAAAAAAGAAACACATTGTGTGTGAAAGAGGCATTAAAGGTGTGTGTTAGAGCAAACTATTAGAGGTGCTTTTCAAAGTAAAGTTTAAGAAAAAAGGGGGGAAATACAGGACCATTACCCACCAAAATGTGTGAAATGATGAATACTGTACCATTGTAAACATCATATATACTGGAAACGGAAATTACCAGTAAATGGAAAATCCACAGCTTGTCTGAATCTGATTCCCAATCTGATTTAATCAAACCCATCGTGAATATGAATTTGTAAAGTAAATTAAATAAATTAGAAGATTGTGAGTTTCCTTCATGATCTCCACTGTAGGTCCAGTAACTCCATGTAAGGTCTTGACCCTCACTTGGGAACATCTAGTCTAAATGTCCTGCATCTCAGAAGTCTTAAGATAAAAACAATAAAAAACTCAATAAGAAAAAAATGAACAACAACTTGGATTTGAAGTCTGAATTCTGTGACCCAATGCATGAACCTGATAACCCACAGATTCATACACATGAGAAAATCTGAATCTGAAAACAATGATCTATACATTTCTTATCAGTCAACCAGTCATGGATTTTAGGATTATGATGGCTTTACGCATGAGTATGTCTTTTATTAATCGGAAAATAACACTGAAGCAATTTTTAACAGCTAAGAAAAAATACAGATATATGTATGTGGGAGCACATGGGTTATCAGGTTCATGCATGGGGCCACAGAATTGTATTTTGTTTCTGCTTGATCAACAATGAGTGTCCAAACATGGTAAAATTGTAAGATACAGCTGTTTTTTTTTCCCCTGTTTTAATATGGAGCATCTAAGACTGATCAGGGATGAAGAAGATAATAATAATAATAATAATAATAATAATAATAATAATTATTATTATTATTATTATATTTATATTAATAATAATATTAATAATGATAATGATAACTATAATAATAACAATAATAATAATAGTAATAATAACAGTGACGATAATAATAATATTCATAATAATAATAATATTTTATTATTATTGTTATAATAACAACAACAATAATAATAATGATTATTATTATAATTGTAATAATAAAAATATTTATATCAATAATACTATAATAATAATAATATTAATAATGATAATGATAATAATAACTATAATAATAATAACAATAATAGTAGTAGTAATAATAATGATGATGATAAGAATAATAAGAATAATAATAATAATTATTATTATTATTATAACAACAACAACAATAATAATTATTATTATTATTATAATAATAATAACAACAACTATAATAATTATAATAATAATAATAATTATTATTATTATTGTTGTTATTATTATTATTATTATAATTATAAACTGAATATTCAGGGTTTGAAGATACATTGTGACTGAAGATGTTGCCATGTCTGCACGGAAATGTGTGTGTGTGTGTGTGTGTGTGTGTGTGTGTGTGTGTGTGTGTGTGCGCGCGCGCGTGTGTGGGCCACCGCAGGGTGACGTGCCTTCACCCTCGTTCGCCTGATAGAACAACAGTACTTTTCCTCCGGTTGGGATGCCAGATTGACCTTTTATACGCACATATCATTTGTTATTCACAATACACAAAGCATTGATTCGTGTGTGTGTGTTTTGTGTATTTAATTATTATAATCATTAATTGATTATTGTGTGTGTTTATGTATTTCATTATTATAATAATTAACTGATTAGAGTGTGTGTGTGTGTGTGTGTGTGTGTGTGTGTGTGTGTGTGTGTGTGTGTGTGTGTGTGTGTGTGTGTGTG